>WNWK01015437.1:0-47866 GCA_009830355.1 Cherax destructor | reverse complement strand
CCTGAGTTAGTTAATTAATTAAACAAAAGTTTATATATGAGTGTGATTCTAAAAGACTTAAGAACAATGAATAATGCTAAACTTAAAGATATGATATCTGATCAATTGATTTTACTAGCTATTGGATTAACACACTTTTGAACAAAAGTCACAGAGGTTTAGGATATATCTTTACAGTGTAATTGATTTATTATTTAACTAGCTAATAGAACTGGTTGGAAAATTATTATGATTAGTAGTAAGTTATAATGGAACAAATATTAAGATTCAGTATTGCACTAGTTGTGATTATAGAATTTATTAAGGGCAATATAATGAAAATCAAAGTTAACTATTAAAGGAGAAATAAGTGCTAAAGTGTATAATAGTGTACAAAAGTAAAATTTATTAATATTAAAAAATAGCTTGAAATAAAATTTTAGGCAGTTGGAGAATAGGATAAAAGATAAGTACAATTTTTAGCAAATAAGGTGATTAATAGTAATTATAAATTCTAAGCAAGTAAGCTGATAAAAATATATAGGAATGTGGGTTGAAAAATGGGCACAAGTAAAAATTGTATGTATTAAAAATAAAAGTAAAACTATTTGTCAAAAGTACACTGTGTACGTAGGTCCATACTGGAGTATGCAGCACCAGTTTGGAACCCACACCTAGCCAAGCATGTGAAGAAGCTCGAGAAAGTGCAAAGGATTGCAACAAGACTAGTCCCGGAGCTAAGGGGTATGTCCTACGAGGAGAGGTTAAGGGAAATCGACCTGACGACACTGGAGGACAGGAGAGATAGGGGGGACATGATAACAACATATAAGATACTGAGGGGAATTGACAAAGTGGACAGAGACAGAATGTTCCAGAGATGGGACACAGCAACAAGGGGACACAGTTGGAAGTTGAAGACTCAGATGAATCACAGAGATGTTAGGAAGTATTTCTTCAGTCACAGAGTTGTCGGGAAGTGGAATAGTTTAGGAAGCGATGTAGTGGAGGCAGGCTCTATACATAGCTTTAAGCAGAGGTATGATAAAGCTCATGGCGCAGGGAGAGTGACCCAGTAGCGGCTAGTGAAGAGGCGGGGACAGGAGCTTTGACTCGACCCCTGCAACCACAACTAGGTGAGTACAACTAGGTGAGTACAACTAGGTGAGTACACACACACACACACACACACACACACACACACACACACACACACACACACCACACACACACACACACACACACACACATAAACACACACACACCACACACACACACATACACACACACACATACACACGCACAAGCACGCACACACGCACGCACGCATGCAAGCACGCAAGCACACATACATACACACACAGGAGCTGTGACTCGACCCATGCAACCACAAATAGGTCTAGGTGAGTACAACTAGGTGAGTAGACACAAACACACACACAAAGCTGCAGAAGCCAGAACACAGAGCCTATAAGATGAACTGAAAATGCTGAAGCAGATAAAGAGCCAACGAACAGAAGGAGCACAGCGTCAGAAGCAGGTACACCAATATCCAGTGAGGGGACCGAAGGAAAGGAAGGAGCTAAGTCCTATGTTGAGGCCCTATTAGGCCACCAGGAAATGTTGAGGAGTGAAAGTGGCATGCTGCTGGGCACAGGGACAACAGTAAGTGAGGGGGGTGTAGGTAGAGAAGGTGATAGGCCCCCTGCAGAGGCGCGACCAGGGCACTGGGAAATTCAGGAAATGATAATGGAAGCAGCAATGGCTATGTTTAAATGCGACCCAGAGATGTGGAGGGAAAAGCAATGGGAAGAGGAGAGGGAGAGGTCAGTTTTTATTCATGAGCTTCAGGAGACCAAAGGGAGGACATACAAAGAAAGATGACAGGGAGAGAAAAAAAAGAGATTGAAAATATCATCAAACAAACACGAGAGGAGGACATGACTGAGCTGATAAATTTTCAGAGAATAAGGTGATACTCAATAGGAAGAAAAATCGGCAAGTCAAACTGATTTTCAAGTGCAGAGCAAGATCCTGCAGAAGAAACCACAGTTAAAGGAAACAGCAAACTATGAGAGGGTGTACCTAGATCGTGACAGAACGAGAACAGTAAGACAGAAACTGAAATGATACAAAATGAAAGGGGCAAGAGAGACAAGGCTAAAGTCAGAGGGAGGCAACCAGAGTTGGGAGGAGCAGCAAACGCAGCCACTCACGGAACCCCACAACCAAACATATTATCTCCAAACAAACCACACTCACAGCCCCCACCCCCACCCTACACAGAAGATTCCCATAGCACCCTGCCAGATATCCCACTTCCAAGCCAACCCCCCAGAATACAGTGTTGGAAAGGAAGTTGAAGGTATAGTACACCATTGCTGATGAAATAATGAATGTGAGGAGTGGCATGAAGGAATCACAGAGGCATCACCAGACATCATAGCACTCACGGAAACCAAGCTCACAGGAATGATAACAGACGCCCTCTTCCAACTGGATATCAGATCCTGAGGAACGATAGAGGGAATAGAGGGGGGAGGGGTGGAGGAGTTGCACTACTCATCAAAAAACCAGTGGAGTTTTGAGGAGCTGGAGGGAGGGTAGAGAGAGGAAGAAGGAACTACATAATATGAACACTTCAGACTGAGGGTCCAAGGTGATATACACCCCACCACAGAATAGCAGGAGGTCAAGACAAGAATATGATGATAGCAACAGAGCAATGGTTGATGCACTAGCTGAGGTGGCCAGAATGGCCTATGTAGTCAGGGGAAAGATACTAGTTGTGGGTGACTTCAATCACAAGGAAATTGACTGGGAAAACTTGGAGCCACATGGGGGACCAGAAACGTGGAGGGCTAAGATGATGGAGGTGGTACTGGAAACCTCATGTATCAACACGTTAGGGACACTACCAGAGAGGATAGGATGAACCAGCAAGACTGGACCTCATATTTACCTTGAGCAGTTCAGACACTGAGGACATCACATATGAAAGGCCCCTCAGAGCTAGTGATCACGTGGTCCTGAGCTTCAAATACATAGTAGAGTTACAAGTGGAGAGGGAAACAGGGAGAGTAGGACAGGAGAAGCCAAACTACAAACGAGGGGACTACACAGGCATGAGGAAATTCCTGCTTGAGGTTCAGTGGGAAAGAAAACTGGTGGGAAAATCAGTAAATGAAATGATAAAATAAGTGACAACAAAATGCAAGGAGGCAGAGGAAAGACTTGTACCCAAGGGCAACAGAAATAATGGGAAGACCAGAACGAGCTCTTAGTTGACCCAAAGGTTTAGAGAGGCCAAAACTAAGTGCGTTATGGAATCTAAAATGTATTGAAGACAAAGAACCCAGGAAAATAAGGAGATAAGTCAAAGAACCAGAAACACATAAGGAGGGAAGACCAGTGGCAATACGAAAATGACAGCATCGAAAGCCAAGTCTGACAAGAAGCTGTTGTACAGCCACATCAAGAGGAAAAGAACAGGTAATCAGGCTGAGGAAGGAAGGAGAGAAGATCACAAGAAACGACAGAGAAGTATGTGAAGAGTTCAACATGAGATTTAAAGAAGTATTTTCAATGGAGACAGAAAGGACTCCAGAAAGCCAGACTAGTGTACATCAATAAGTGCTGGACAAAATACATACATCCGAGGACGAGGTGAAGAGGTGCTAAGCGAACTAGATACCTCAAAGGAGGTGGGACCTGACAACATTTCTCTGTGGGTCCTGAGAGAGGGAGCAGAGGAGCTGTGTGTGCCACTAACAACAATCATCAACATATCTATCGAAACATTGCGACTACCTTAGGTGTGATGACAGCAAATGTAGTCCCATTTTTTAAGGAGACAGACACGCAGCATTAAACTACAGACTAGTGTCACTGGCATGTAAAGTAGGTCATGGAGAAGATTATCAGAAGAGTGGTGGAGCACCTAGAAATGAATGAGCTTGTACACGACAACCAGCACGGTTTCAGGGAAGGGAAATCCTGTGTCCTAATCCTACTGGAGTTTGACAACAAGGTGACGGCAGTAAGACAAGAGAGAGAGAAAGGGGTGGGTAAATTGCATTTTCTTGGACTGTAAAAAGGCTTTCGACACAGTTCCAAACAAGAGATTAGTGCAAAAGCTAGAGGATCAGGCAGTTATAACAGAAAAATCACTGTAATTGATCAAAGAATACGTGACGAGGTGTCAGAGTGGGCGCCTGTGAAGAGCGGGGATTCCACAGGGGTCAGTCCCAGGACCGGTGCTGTTTCTGGTATTTGTGAATGACATGACGGAAGGGATAGATTCAGAAGTGTTCCTGTTTGCAGACTATGTGAAGCTAATGAGAGAATTCAGTCGGATGAGGATCAGGCAGGACTAAAGGGATCTGGACAGGCTGCAATCCTGGTCCAGCAACTGGCCTCTGGAGTTTAACTCCAAGTGCAAAGTCATGAAAATTGGAGAAGGGCAAAGAAGACCGCAAAGTACAGGCTAGGAGGCCAAAGACTGCAAACCTCACTCAAGGAAAATGATCTCAGGTTGAGTATAATACGGAGCACATCTCCTGAGGTGAACATCAACCAAATAACTGCTGCAGCATATGGGGGCCTGGCAAACCAAAGAATAGCGATTCGGCACCTCAGCAAAAAATCGTTCAAGACTTTGTACACCTTGTACGTCAGGCCCGTATTGGAGTATGCAGCACCAGTTTGGAACCCACACCTGGTCAAGCACGTCAAGAAATTAAATAAAGTGCAAAAGGTTTGCAAAAAGACTAGTCCCGGAGCTAAGGGGTATGTCGTACGAGGAGAGGTTAAGGAAAATTGACCTGATGACACTGGATGACAGGAAGGATAGGGTGGGGGGCATGATAACGACATATAAAATACTGAGAGGAATTGACAATGTGGATAGGGACAGGAAGTTACAGAGATGGAACACAGCAACAAGGGGTAACAACCGGAAGCTGAAGACTCAGATGAGTCACAGGAATGTTAGGAAGTATTTCTTCGGTTACAGAGTTGTCAGGAAGTGGAATAGTCCGGAGAGTGATATAGTGGAGAGAGGATCCATACATAGCTTTAAGAAGAGGTATGATAAAGCTCATGCAGCAGGGAGAGTATGGACTGAGTAGCGACTAGTGAAGAGGCGGGGCCAGGAGCTATGAATCACCACAATTAGGTGAGTACACACTCTCAAACACACACCCATACCCCACACACACGCAAACACGCATCATACCACACACCCTCTACACACACATCCCCACACACACAGAGTGGTATCTAAATACAGTAGTCAGTAGTCTATAAATACAACAGTAACTAAATAAAGCAGTATCCGAATGTGTTTATTCCCTTAATGAGGTGTGATTACAAGGTGATTACGCACAGCAGTGCGGGTGAAGATTCCGTATTTATCGACACAATTAAATGAGTTGAGAGGCAATTAAGTGTGACCCACCAGCACACCTCTCAGTGAATGCAAGTCTGTCTTACTTATGATGATTTTTTCAGATTTAAAGTTGTTAATTCACAAGGAATTGTGAAGGCTTCATACTCCGTCCATGTATGACATTATGCACACATACAATGACACAGCTACTGACGTACACACACACACAATGACACTCAACTACACTACCACTGTCACACAATGACACTCACCCACACTACCACTGTCATACAATGACACTCACCCACACTACCACTGTCATACAATGACACTCACCCACACTACCACTGTCATACAATGACACTCACCCACACTACCACTGTCACACAATGACACTCACCCACACTACCACTGGCATACAATGACACTCACCCACACTACCACTATCATACAATGACACTCACCCACACTACCACTGTCATACAATGACACTCACCCACACTACCACTGTAATACAATGACACTCACCACACTACTCACTGTCATACAATGACACTCACCCACACCTACCACTGTCAACAATGACACTCACCACACTACCACTGCATACAATGACACTCACCCACACTACCACTGTCATACAATGACACTCACCCACACTACCACTGTCATACAATGACACTCACCCACACTACCACTGTCATACAATGACACTCACCCACACTACCACTGTCACACAATGACACTCACCCACACTAACACTGTCATACAATGACACTCACCCACACTACCACTATCATACAATGACACTCACCCACACTACCACTGTCATACAATGACACTCAACCACACTACCACTGTCATACAATGACACTCAACCACACTACCACTGTCATACAATGACACTCACCCACACTACCACTATCATACAATGACACTCAACCACACTACCACTGTCATACAATGACACTCAACCACACTACCAGTCATACAATGACACTCAACCACACTACCACTGTCATACAATGACACTCACCCACACTACCACTATCATACAATGACACTCAACCACAATACCAGTCATACAATGACACTCAACCACACTACCACTGTCATACAATGACACTCACCCACACTACCACTGTCATACAATGACACTCAACCACACTACCAGTCATACAATGACACTCAACCACACTACCACTGTCATACAATGACACTCAACCACATTACCACTGTCATACACATATAATGCACACTCCAACACACCTACCACTGTCATACAATGACACCACTCACTCACATACTACCACTGTCATACAATGACACTCACCCACACTACCACTGTCATACAATGACACTCACCCACACTACCACTATCATACAATGACACTCACCCACACTACCACTGTCATACAATGACACTCAACCACACTACCACTGTCATACAATGACACTCAACCACACTACCACTGTCATACAATGACACTCACCCACACTACCACTGTCATACAATGACACTCACCCACACTACCACTGTCATACAATGACACTCACCCACACTACCACTATCATACAATGACACTCACCCACACTACCACTGTCATACAATGACACTCACCCACACTACCACTGTCATACAATGACACTCACCACACTACCACTGTCATACAATGACACTCACCACACTACCACTGTCATACAATGACACTCACCCACACTACCACTGTCATACAATGACACTCACCACCACACTACCACTATCATACAATGACACTCACCCACACTACCACTGTCATACAATGACACTCAACCACACTACCACTGTCATACAATGATACTCAACCATACTACCACTGTCATACAATGACACTCAACCACACTACCACTGTCATACAATGACACTCAACCACACTACCACTGTCATACAATGACACTCAACCACACTACCCTGTGTAACGTATTTATTACGTTACATAAAAACAAATGCTAACAAATGCTGGTGCCCAGGGGTAAAAAGCCTGTCTAGGAGCATTTAAAATATTTAAAGGACATACCCCAACCTAGGGCCAAGCTTCTTCCTTCACAAAAAAAATCGTTAATTAAATGGTCAATACTAATATTTATTATAAGGAAGGACATAAAAACTAAATGTACAAAAATAAAACTATATTAATAGTAAAGTTACATAAGAGTGAGGCTGTGACAACACCCTCCTGCCGGAATCTAAGCCTGCAAGCAAGGCATTATTATCTGTACTGTTCACTACACAGGCGCCTGCACACTAGGGCCTTACACGAAAAATTAGTTGAGTACAGACAAAAATCATTAACTAACCCATAGTATACTTACCCAAAATCACCTTCCCCCTCCCCCCCCATGCTTACACAAACAGCATACCATGACATCTTGCTCCTGCAACTGCTCTTCCACTACTGTCTCTTACACAACTCTCCTGCTCCTGTGTGTGTACTCACCTAGCCATGAGCTTTATCATACCTTGTCTTAAAACTATGTATGGTTCCCGCCTCCACTATATCGTTCGCTATACTATTCCACTTCCTGACTACTCTGTGGCTGAAGAAATGCTTCCTAACATCCCTTTGACTCATCTGAGTCTTCAGCTTCCAGTTGTGTCCCCTTGTTTCTGTGTTCCCTCTCTGAAACAACCTGTCACTGTCTACCTTGTCAATTCCCCGCAGTATTTTGTATGTGTGTATGTGTGTGTATATGTGTGTGTGTGTGTGTGTGTGTGTGTGTGTGTGTGTGTGTGTGTGTGTGTGTATGTGTGTGTATGTGTGTGTATGTGTTTGTGTGTGTGTGTATGTATGTGTATGTGTGTGTGTGTGTGTGTGTGTGTGTGTGTGTGTGTTTGTGTGTTAGTTACCATTTTGTCCTAGGCACATGTCGATTAGACACTAGGCCTGTTGTATGTACTCACCTAGCTGTGGTTGCAGGGGTCGAGTCATAGCTCCTGGCCCCGCCTCTTCACTGGCCGCTACTGGGTCACGCTCCCTGCTCCATGAGCTTTATCATACCTCTCCTTAAAGCTATGTATGGAACCTGCCTCCACTACATCGCTTTCCAAGCTATTCCACTTCCCGACCACTCTATGACTGAAGAAATACTTCCTAACATCCCTGTGAACATCTCTGGAATATTCTGTCTCTGTCCACCTTGTCTATTCCTCTCAGTATCTTATATGTCGTTATCATGTCCACCCTATGTGTGTGTGTGTGTACTCACCGTACTCACCTAGTTGTGGTTGCAGGGGTCGAGTCATAGCTCCTGGCCCCGCCTCTTCACTGGCCGCTACTGGGTCACTCCCTGCGCCATGAGCTTTTACTGTGTGTGTGTGTGTGTGTGTGTGTGTGTGTGATCCAACAATTAATCTTTGCACCAATAACTCATTACAGTTGTGACTGGGTGTAAACTAGTGAATTGCTCATTACTTTATAATTTGTTCCTGATTGTAACCATGTATAAACGTAAGTAAATAAATTTACTTACTTACATGATTCATTACCTTTGAAACTTGTGAGTTCATTACTTTTGTAACTTGCTCAGCTATCAAAACTTTGGGGCCCAGTCCCTGGACCCATTATGTACCTCGGTAATCTTTTGACTACCACCCACAGGATGGAAATGGGGTGCATAATAAAGATATTAAACTAAAAACTCATACTCCTGTCCTGTCCTGGGTACTCTTCAAGACTAATACGCGTCTGGTTTCAGAACAAAACCCGTAAACTGACATTATATATGGAGCGTTTTTTTATACACATATTTTCTACAATGCCCTGCGTAATACCCTGTTATACACACATACAATGACACCCACACTACCACTGTCATACAATGACACTCAATCACACTACCACTGTCATACAATGACACTCTATCATACAATGAGACTCAATCACACTACCACTGTCATACAATGACACTCAATCACACTCCCACTGTCATACAATGACACTCAATCACACTATCACTGTTATACAATGACAATCACACTACCACTGTCATACAATGACAATCACACTACCACTGTCATACAATGACACTCAACCATACTACTACTGTCATACACGCATACAATGACACTCGAGTGTATTTAAGAATATTCCAATGTATTCAAAGATATTCCAGTATATTCCAGGATACTTACTCATCAAGAGAGTAAATGGTGAAGGTGTTGTAGGTTGTTTGTACACATGAGGTCAATGTTTGTACACATGAGGTCAATGTTTGTACACATGAGGTCAATGTTTGTACACATGAGGTCAATGTTTGTACACATGAGGTCAATGTTTGTACACATGAGGTCAATGTTTGTACACATGAGGTCAATGTTTGTACACTGAGGTCAATGTTTGTACACATGAGGTCAATGTTTGTACACATGAGGTCAATGTTTGTACACATGAGGTCAATGTTTGTACACATGAGGTCAATGTTAGTCTACACCAGGGAGGGGCTTTGATGTTGTGTCCCCTACGCCCTCCCCTTCCTTCATGGGTGGAGGGAGGGGGATGGGTGAAAGGCTCTTGATCCATGGAAATGAAACTATCCTCTTCACCCTTTCTTCTCTCTGCTTCAGGTTTGATCCAGAGGAGAGGGAGCTCAGTGTTTCCACTCCAATGATTGTAATAGTGATTTGCTGTTAAGCTTAACTAAACAAGCTTAATAATAGAGGTCCAGGACTTAGGCCCTGGTTCCCCTTCCCTTGTTACATCCCTTCCAACCAATCAAACGACTTCCCTTATTTCCAACCAAACATACTTCCATTGTTATACCCTTAGTTCCAACCAGTCAGACATCTTTCCCTGGTTACACCCATTTCCAACCAAACATCCTCCCCTTGTTACACCCCTTAATTCCAACCAAACACCTTCCTTTTCCCTTATTCAACCAAACATCCCCTGTTACACCATTCCAACCAAACATCCTCCCTTGTTACACCCCTTAATTCCAACCAAACATCCTTCCCTTTTACACCCCTTAATTCCAACCAAACATCCTCCCTGTTACACCCCTTAATTCCAACCAAACATCCTCCCCTTGTTACACCCCTTAGTTCCAACCAGTCAAACACCGCCTTCAACACCGTGTTTACAAACAATATTCCTCTTGCTTGCTCTGTGCTCTTGTTTCCGGCTGAGTAAACAACATCTGCGAGAGAAAAAAAAAAGAATCTGGCATCTTCTGAAAAGTCTATTCGGCTGGGAAAAAAAAAATAGAGAATTGAATCGCTTGTTTGATCTGGCTGTCGCCGTCGTGGTGGCTAATTGACTTCGTCTGGTTCTTAACGTTCTCCGAGTGGAGTGAGTACACCCTGAATTCCTGATTTGTATTCCAGGAGCTACTGGAATCTTTCGACCTGTAACTCGTGTTCCAGGAGCCACTGGAATTACTGGATCTCTCATTTGCATTCCATGTCAAATGGAATCACTCAAATCTTGTTCTTTAACCCTGTTCTAGGTTAGCTAGAATCACTCGACGCTGGACTTCTCAATCCTACTCCAGGATGGCTGGAATCACTCGACGCTGGACTCCTTAATCCTACTCCAGGATGGCTGGAATCACTCGACGCTGGACTCCTTAATCCTACTCCAGGATGGCTGGAATCACTCGACGCTGGACTCCTTAATCCTACTCCAGGATGGCTGGAATCACTCGACCTGGACTCCTTAATAATACTCCAGGATGGCTGGAATCACTCGACGCTGGATTCCTTAATCCTCTCAGGATGCTGATCCCTCGATCCTACAATTTACCTACTCCAGGATGGCTGGAATCACTCGATCCTGGACTCCCTAATCCTACTAAAGAATGACTGGAATCACTCGATCCTGGACTCCTTAATCCTACTCCAGGATGGCTGGAATCACTCGATCCTGGACTCCCTAATCCTACTCCAGGATGGCTGGAATCACTCGATCCTGGACTCCCTGATCCTACTAAAGGATGGCTGGAATCACTCGATCCTGGACTCCTTAATCCTACTCCAGGATGGCTGGAATCACTCGATCCTGGACTCCTTAATCCTACTCCAGGATGGCTGGAATCACTCGATCCTGGACTCCCTAATACTAAGGTTGGCTGAATCACTCGATCCTGGACTCCTTAATCCTACTCCAGGATGGCTGGAATCACTCGATCCTGGACTCCTTAATCCTACTCCAGGATGGCTGGAATCACTCGATCCTGGACTCCCTAATACTAAAGGTTGGCTGGAATCACTCGATCCTGGACTCCTTAATCCTACTCCAGGATGGCTGGAATCACTCGATCCTGGACTTCTTAATCCTACTCCAGGATGGCTGGAATCACTCGATCCTGGACTCCTTAATCCTACTCCAGGATGGCTGGAATCACTCGATCCTGGACTCCTTAATCCTACTCCAGGATGGCTGGAATCACTCGATCCTGGACTCCCTGATCCCAAAGGATGGCTGGAATCACTCGATCCTGGACTCCTTAATCCTACTCCAGAATAACTGGAATCACTCAACCCTTGACTCCCTAATCCTACTCCAGGATGGCTGGAATCACTCTACGCTGGACTCCTGACTCTTACTCCAGGATGTGTGGAATGGACACAGTGTTGACCTCTGAGTGCCCACCACACGGCTCACCTGCTCTCTGATTGAACTGACCATCTGCGAGTGAATTGTATTTTTGGGTAATGGAATTAAAAAATAGGGAGATTTTTAAAAAGAAAACACTTAAGATTACCATTGATGATATGTAAAGGCAGTCCTTACATCTCCCCACTCCTCCAACACTCCCTCACTCCTCCAACACTCCCTCACTCCTCCAACACTCCCTCTCATCGCTTTGCAAGACAAAAGTTGAAGCGATACTCACAAATTTACCAAAGATTTCATTTGTAGTAAATACTGAGGCACGTGGGGAGTAAGGGAAGAGGAGGAGGAGAGGAAGAAGAAGAAGAAGAGGAGGAGGAGGAGAAGAGGAAGAGAAAGAAGAAAATAGGAAGAGAAGGAAGAAAATACAGATGAGGAGGGAATAACATAAAGATGAAAAAAGAGGAAGAAAAGGAGCAGGGGAAAAAGTAGGAAGAGAAAAACCGAGCAATATTAGCAACAGTAAGAGTGGAGTATGCTCCACAGCCCTGGTTGCTGCTGCTAGAGTGAGTATGCTCCACAGCCCTGGTTACTGCTGCTAGAGTGGAGTATGCTCCACAGCCCTGGTTGCTGCTGCTAGAGTGGAGTATTCTCCACAGCCCTGGTTACTGCTGCTAGAGTGGAGTATGCTCCACAGTCCTGGTTGCTGCTGCTAGAGTGGAGTATTCTCCACAGCCCTGAATGCTGCTGCTAGAGTGGAGTATGCTCCACAGCCCTGGTTGCTGCTGCTAGAGTGGAGTATGCTCCACAGCCCTGGATGATGCTGCTAGAGTGGAGTATGCTCCACAGCCCTGGTTGCTGCTGCTAGAGTGGAGTATTCTCCACAGCCCTGGATGCTGCTGCTAGAGTGGAGTATGCTCCACAGCCCTGGTTGCTGCTGCTAGAGTGGAGTATTCTCCACAGCCCTGGATGCTGCTGCTAGAGTGGAGTATGCTCCACAGCCCTGGATGCTGCTGCTAGAGTGGAGTATTCTCCACAGCCCTGGATGCTGCTGCTAGAGTGGAGTATTCTCCACAGCCCTGGATGCTGCTGCTAGAGTGGAGTATTCTCCACAGCCCTGGTTACTGCTGCTAGAGTGGAGTATTCTCCACAGCCCTGGATGCTGCTGCTAGAGTGGAGTATTCTTCACAGCCCTGGTTACTGCTGCTAGAGTGGAGTATTCTCCACAGCCCTGGATGCTGCTGCTAGAGTGGAGTATTCTCCACAGCCCTGGATTCTGCTGCTAGAGTGGAGTATGCTCCACAACCCTGGTTGCTGCTGCTAGAGTGGAGTATGCTCCACAGCCCTGGTTGCTGCTGCTAGAGTGGAGTATGCTCCACAACCCTGGTTGCTGCTGCTAGAGTGGAGTATGCTCCACAGCCCTGGTTGCTGCTGCTAGAGTGAAGTATGCTCCACAACCCTGGTTGCTGCTGCTAGAGTGGAGTATGCTCCACAACCCTGGTTGCTGCTGCTAGAGTGAAGTATGCTCCACAACCCTGGTTGCTGCTGCTAGAGTGGAGTATGCTCCACAACCCTGGTTGCTGCTGCTAGAGTGGAGTAGGCTCCACAACCCTGGTTGCTGCTGCTAGAGTGGAGTATGCTCCATAGCCCTGGTTGCTGCTGCTAGAGTGGAGTATGCTCCACAACCCTGGTTGCTGCTGCTAGAGTGAAGTATGCTCCACAACCCTGGTTGTTGCTGCTAGAGTGGAGTATGCTCCATAGCCCTGGTTGCTGCTGCTAGAGTGGAGTATGCTCCACAACCCTGGTTGCTGCTGCTAGAGTGGAGTATGCTCCACAGCCCTGGTTGCTGCTCTTATCATACATTCCCACCCTCCTCTACCTCAATTTTCTCTCCCCTTCTCCACTTACTCATTTACTCCCCTGATTACTTTCCTCCTTTTCTAAATGGAATTACAAAATCATCTCCCTTCATTACATTTCCTTTATATTGTATTTTCTAGTATGTATATATATATATATATATATATATATATATATATATATATATATATATATATATATATATATATATATATAATATAAACTAGTTATCCATTCATCTATAGTCTTCCTATTATTAATTCCTTATATCTTACTAATTCTCTCTCTTTCTCTCCCTCTCTCCCTCAGTTATCGGCTTTTGATATGGCCTGCCCCTTCCTGGCCATTTTACTGCCACCATAAGCATCAACTGACCATTCTCCCCACTCTCATACTGCATCACCAACCTCTCCCCACCTTCCCCTCTCCTCTCTCTCTTATGTATGTATAATATATATATATAATATATATATATATATATATATATATATATATATATATATATAAATATATATTTTTATTATTATTAACACATCGGCCGATTCCCACCAAGGCAGGGTGGCCCGAAAAGAAAACTTTCATCATCATTCACTCCATCACGGTCTTGCCAGAGGCGTGTTTTACACTACAGTTATAAAACTGCAACATTAACACCCCTCCTTCAGAGTGCAGACACTGTACTTCCCATCTCCAGGACTCAAGTCCGGCCTGCCGGTTTCCTGAATCCTTCATAAATGTTACTTTGCTCACACTCCAACAGCACGTCAAGTATTAAAACCATTTGTCTCCATTCACTCCTATCAAATACGCATACGCATGCTTGCTGGAAATCAAGCCCTCGCACACAAAACCTCTTTTACCCCTCCCTCCAACCTTTCTTAGGCCGACCCCTACCCGCCTTCCCTCCACTACAGATTTATACACTCTCGAGGTCATTCTGTTTCGTTCCATTCTCTCTACATGTCCAAACCACCTCAACAACCCTTCCTCAGCCCTCTGGATAATAGTTTTGGTAATCCCGCACCTCCTCCTAATTTCCAAACTCCGAATTCTCTGCATTATATTCACACCACACATTGACCTCAGACATGACATCTCCACTGCCTCCAGCCTTATTCTTGTTGCGATATTCATCACTCATGCTTCACACCCATATAAGAGTGTTGGTATAACTATACTCTCATACATTCCCCTCTTTACTTCCATGGACAAAGTTCTTTGTCTCCACAGACTCCGAAGTGCTCCACTCACCCTTTTCCCCTCATCAGTTCTATGATTCACCTCATCCTTCATAGACCCATCTGCTGACATGTCCACTCCCAAATATCTGAATACATTCACTTCCTCCATACTCTCTCCCTCCAATCTGATATCCAATCTTTCGTCACCTAATCTTTTTGTTATCCTCATCACCTTACTCTTTCCTATATTCACTTTCAATTTTCTTCTTTTACATACCTTACCAAATTCATCCACCAACCTCTGCAACTTCTCTTCAGAATCTCCCAAAAGCACAGTGTCATCAGCAAAAAGCAACTGTGACAACTCCCACTTGTATTTGATGCTTTGTCTTTTAACCCCACACCTCTTGCCAAGACCCTCGCATTCACTTCTCTTACAACCCCATCTATAAATATATTGAACAACCACGGTGACATCACACATCCTTGTATATATATATATATATATATATATATATATATATATATATATATTCACTCCCTAGAAGGAAGTTGGGAAGAACGGGGGGGGGGGGGTAACAGGAATAAGTGAAGGAAAATGAGGTGAAAAAGATGAAGGAAGGAGATGAGCTTAAAGGAATGGGAGGGAGTGAGGGGAATGGGAGGAGTGAGGGGAATGGGAGGGAGTGAGGGGAATGGGAGGGAGTGAGGGGAATGGGAGGGAGTGAGGGGAATGAGGTGAGAGAGTGAGGGAGATAATAATGAAGTAAGTACACAGGTAATACGAGTATTTTACTCAGATATAAAATAATCGAAATTTGACGTATTCCAGCTGTCACTGTCTGTCACACTACCCCTGTCACTACTGTCACATTCTGTCCACTACCACCCCGTCACTCTGTCACTGCCTGTCACACTACCACCCCGTCACTACTGTCACTGCCTGTCTCCACCACCCCGTCACTACTGTCACTGCCTGTCCACTACCACCCCGTCACTACTGTCACTGTCTGTCCACTACCACCCCGTCACTCTGTCACTGTCTGTCACACTACCACCCCGTCACTCTGTCACTGTCTGTCACCACAGTCACTCTGTCATGTCGTCCCCACCCCGTCACTCTGTCACTGTCTGTCACCTACCACCCGTCACTTCTGTCACTGTCTGTCACACTACCACCCCGTCACTACTGTCACTGTCTGTCCACTCCACCCCGTCACTACTGTCACTGCCTTCACTCCCCGTCACTCGTCACTGCGTCACCTACCACCCCGTCACTACTGTCACTGTCTGTCCACTCCACCCTGTCACTACTGCCTGCCGTCACTCCCCGTCACTCTGTCACTGTCTGTCCCACTACCACCCCGTCACTCTGTCACTGCCTGTCACTCCACCCCGTCACTACTGTCACTGTCTGTCACACTACCACCCCGTCACTACTGTCACTGTCTGTCACACTCCACCCCGTCACTACTGTCACTGTCTGTCACTACACCCCGTCACTACTGTCACTGTCTGTCACACTCCACCCGTCACTCTGTCACTGTCTGTCCACTACCACCCCGTCACTACTGTCCTGCCTGCCACACTCCCCCGTCACTACGTCACGCTGTCACACTACTGCCCCGTCACTCTGCTGCTGTAACACTACCCCCACACTCTGTCACTGTCTTCTCACTACCACCCCGTCACTACTGTCACTGCCTGTCACACTACTCCTTCGTCACTACTGTCACTGTCTGTCACACTATCCCGTCACTACTGTCACTGCCTGTCGCACTACCACCCCGTCACTGACTGTCACTGCCTGTCACACTACACTCCCGTCACTACTGTCACTGCCGCAACTGCCCCCGTACTGCTGTCACTGTGTGAATACTGCACCCGTCACTGTCACTGTCGTCACTCCCCGATACTGTACTGCCTGTACCACGCGTCACCTGTCATACTGTCACACTCCACCCGTCACTACTGTCACTGCCTGTCCACTACTGCCCCCGTCACTACTGTCACTGCCTGTCCTACTCCCCGTCACTACTGTCACTGCCTGTCACTCCACCCCGTCACTGCTGTCACTGCCTGTCCACTACCACCCCGTCACTACTGTCACTGCCTGTCACCTACCACCCCGTCACTCTGTCACTGTCTGTCACTACCACCCCGTCACTCTGTCATGTCTGTCCCTCCCCCCCGTCACTACTGTCACTGTCTGTCACACTGCCTGTCACTACTGTCACTGCCTGTCCACTACCACCCCGTCCTACTGTCACTGCCTGTCACACTACCACCCGTCACTACTGTCACTGTCTGTCCCCTACCACCCCGTCACTACTGTCACTGCCTGTCACCTCACCCCGTCACTACTGTCACTGCCTGTCACACTACCACACCGTCACTCTGTCACTTCCTGTCACACTACCACCCCGTCACTACTGTCACTGCCTGTCCACTACCACCCCGTCACTCTGTCACTGTCTGTCCCTCACCACCCCCGTCACTCTGTCACTGTCTGTCACACTACCCCCGTCACTACTGTCACTGTCTGTCACACTACCACCCCGTCACTACTGTCACTGCCTGTCACACTACTGCCCCGTCACTACTGTCACTGCCTGTCACACTACCACCCCGTCACTACTGTCACTGCCTGTCACACTACCACCCCGTCACTACTGTCACTGCCTGTCACTACCACCCGTCACTCTGTCACTGTCTGTCACTACCACCCCGTCACTACTGTCACTGTCTGTCACACTACCACCCCGTCACTACTGTCACTGTCTGTCACACTACCACCCCGTCACTACTGTCACTGCCTGTCACACTACCACCCCGTCACTACTGTCACTGTCTGTCACACTACCACCCCGTCACTACTGTCACTGCCTGTCACACTACCCCCGTCACTACTGTCACTGTCTGTCACACTACCACCCCGTCACTACTGTCACTGCCTGTCACACTCCACCCCCGTCACTACTGTCACTGTCTGTCACACTACCACCCCGTCACTACTGTCACTCTGTCACTACCACCCCGTCACTACTGTCACTGCCTGTCACACTACCACCCGTCACTCTGTCACTGCCTGTCCACTCCACCCCGTCACTACTGTCACTGCCTGTCACACTACCACCCCGTCACTACTGTCACTGTCTGTCACACTACCACCCCGTCACTACTGTCACTGCCTGTCACACTACCACCCCGTCACTACTGTCACTGTCTGTCACACTACCACCCCGTCACTACTGTCACTGCCTGTCACACTACCACCCCGTCACTACTGTCACTGCCTGTCACACTACCGCCCCGTCACTCTGTCACTGTCTGTCCACTACCACCCCGTCCTACTGTCACTGCCTGTCACACTACCACCCCGTCACTCTGTCACTGTCTGTCCTACACCCCGTCCTCTGTCACTGCCTGTCCACTCCCAGCCGTCACTACTGTCACTGCCTGTCACACTACCACCCCGTCCTACTGTCACTGTCTGTCCACTACCGCCCGTCACTACTGTCACTGCCTGTCCCCTACCACCCCGTCTACTGTCACTGTCTGTCCCTACCACCCCGTCACTCTGTCACTGTCTGTCACACTACCACCCCGTCACTCTGTTACTGCCTGTCACACTACCACCCCGTCACTACTGTCACTGCCTGTCACTACCACCCCGTCACTACTGTCACTGTCTGTCACTACCACCCCCGTCACTACTGTCACTGCCTGTCACACTACCACCCGTCACTTGTCGCCTGTCACACTACCACCCCGTCACTACTGTCACTGCCTGTCACACTACCACCCCGTCACTACTGTCACTGCCTGTCACACTACTGCCCCGTCACTGAGTGCCGTCACACCTTCCAGTCACCACTGTCACTGACTCCTCCCGTCACATCATCCCGTCACCACAGTCACTGACTCCTCCAGTCACATCATCCCGTCACCACAGTCACTGACTCCTCCCGTCACATCATCATTCCGTCACCACTGTCACTGACTCCTCCCGTCACACCACCATCCCGTCACCACTGCACCTCTCTCTACCATTTCCATAATTATATATAATATTCATTGCCAAAAATCTAGCATTAGACCTTTGGTTAAAGTAGATGGGAGTCCTGGTGTGTGGCGGGGACGCGGGGGCGCTGACCCCTAGACGCTTAATGACAACAATGAAATGAGTATAATACTTTAATCTCAATACGACTCAGTGTTCAGTGAACTATTAATCAGACTAAAGATTGACGACCCAAATGAATGAGACACAAGATGCAGCAGACATGTCAGTAGTCACTGAAGTAGTCACTGAAGTAGTCACTGATTATATAGCAATGCACTCCACGCCAGGCCCAGACTCATGGAACTTCAGACTCATCAAGAACTATCTAGTTGGCTAACGTTTCCACCCACCATCAGTGAGATGCAACCTCTCCCTTGCATACATATCATGTTTGCAATAATGGGAGAATTACTAACAACATGTTAGATAAATAGACACAGATGCAATTGTGGAGGAGCCTAGACACTGGGGTCATCCCACAGTCATTTAAACAAACCACTGACATTGACCTCCTCCACGAAGGTCTCGGTGAAACTATTGAAAAAAACTATAGACTAATAGTGTTATTATACATATTATCGAGATTTTTGAAAGGTTTGCTTACACAGGTTATCAACATGTGGGAACTTGGTAAGTCCCTCCTGATCAGCCGGGCTGTGGTACATACGTCGACCTATGGATGGCACTAATAACTTGATCGATTAAGCCAGCAACCAGGAGGCCTGGGCTGGCAACTCCGGAAGTAACTCCAGGTAACTATTCTCATAATTTCCATCACCATCACTATTCCTATTATACCAAACCACTATTCCTACAATTCCAATCACCATTCCTATTATTCCCACCACCATTGCTACCATTCCCACCACCCTTCCTACCATTCACACCACCATTCCGACCACCATTCCGACTACCATTCCCACCACCATTCCCGTCAGCAGTGCCCTGGGGGAATAACACCCGGGGTGACGCTGATACATAACAACACTGCCCATTTAGCGGTAAATGTTAGCAATTAATTTTTTAACAAGGCTGGAAGCGTTTAAAACTGAACGCTCATCCCCTGACTCCGTGTGTGTGTATCCCTTGATACCTTGATACTGGTGAAGGGCTCTTGGTCCAAGGAGTTAAAGTTACTTCCCATTCCCCCCCAGGGCGCTGTGTTGACCCCCTGTGGATTTTGCGCTTACTTATCTTTTTTTCTTCTTTCTTTTTGCTTGTTTCTTTTACTACTTCCCTTCCTTCTTTACTTATCGTCTTATCTTCTTATTTCTTAACATCTTGTCTTATCTATTATTCTCTCTTTATCAAATGTTTTGATCTTTTATCATCTTATCTTCACTTACATATTATCTCCTATCATTATTTTCTCTTATTTATCTATTATCTTTATATTTCTTATCTCCTATCTTATTTCTTATATCCTTTTATCTTAACTCGTCCTATGTTATTTCTTATCTGTTCTTATCTTGCTGTATTTCCTTTCATCTTACACCATATCTTACCTATTTAGTTTCTTATGCCTTTTTATCTTATTTTATCTTATCTCTTTATCTCACATTTCATCTCTTATCTCTTCTTATCTCACATTTCATCTATCTCTCCTTATCTCACATTTCATCTCTTATCTCTTCTTATCTCACATTTCGTCTCTTATCTCTTCTTATCTCACCTTTCATCTCTTATTTCTTCTTATCTCACATTTCATCTCTTATATATTCTTATCTCACATTTTATCTCTTATCTCACATTTCATCTCTTATCTCTTTTTATCTCACATTTCATCTCTTATCTCTTCTTATCTCACATTTCATCTCTTATCTCTCATTATCTCACATTTCATCTCTTATCTCTCATTATCTCACATTTCATCTCTTATCTCTTCTTATCTCACATTTCATCTCTTATCTCTCCTTATCTCACATTTCATCTCTTATCTCTCCTTATCTCACATTTCATATCTTATCTCTTTTTATCTCACATTTCATCTCTTATCTCTCATTATCTCACATTTCATCTCTTATCTCTCATTATCTCACATTTCATCTCTTATCTCTTCGTATCTCACATTTCATCTCTTATCTCTCCTTATCTCACATTTCATCTCTTATCTCTTCTTATCTCACATTTCATCTCTTATCTCTTCTTATCACACATTTCATCTCTTATCTCTCATTTCATCTCTTATCTCTCATTATCTCACATTTCATCTCTTATCTCTCATTATCTCACATTTCATCTCTTATCTCTCATTACCTCACATTTCATCTCTTATCTCTCATTATCTCACATTTCATCTCTTATCTCTCATTACCTCATTCATCTCTTATCTCTCATTACCTCATCTTCATCTCTTATCTCTCATCATACATTTAATCTCTTATCTCTCATCACCTCACATTTATTTTATTCTCATTACCTCAAATTTGAATCTGTAATCTCATATCCAATTTCTGTTTATCCTCTTTACATTTCATCTCTTATCTCTGACCTCCATTTCATCTCTTAGCTCATTACCTCACTTTCATCTTTACTTTCTTACCTCACATTTTCTCTTATCTGTTTAGTCTGACATTTCATCTCTTATCTCTCAGTTGCCTCTTTCATCTCTTATCTCTCATTTACCTCACATTTCATTTCTTATCTCTGATTCTCATTTCATCTCTTATCCTCATTCCTCACTTTTCCTTTACTGTCATTACACATTTCATCCTTTGTCTATTACCTACATTTCATCTTTTCTCATTACCTCACATTTCATCTCTTACTTCTCATTATGTCACATTTCATCTCTTATCTCTCATTATCTCATTTCATCCTCTTAACTTGTTTTATCACATTTCATCTCTTACCTGTCATTCCTACATTTCATCTCTTATCTCTATTATCTCACATTTCATCTCTTATCTCTCATTATCTACATTTCTCTCTGTACCTCATTACTCATTTCATCCTGTATTCTATTATCTCATCTCACTGATAAAACAACATTATTGACATTTTATGTGCCTCGTGACCTAATTTTCTTCCATGTTTATTTTTGGCTATTCCTACATTATTTTTATATTAAGTGAACACTGAGATGAACATCATATGCAATTTGGCTACATATCCTAGAGTGTGTCTGGCGTGAACAGTGTTCTGTCTGTCCTGACACTGGTGCCTCTGTGTGGCACTGGTGTGTCTGTGTGACACTGGTGTTCTGTGTACACTGGTGTGTCTGTGTGACACTGGTGTGTCTGTGTGACACTGGTGTCTCTGTGTGACACTGGTGTGTCTGTGTGACACTTGTTTGTCTGTGTGACACTGGTGCCTCTGTGTGACACTGGTGCCTCAGTGTGACACTGGTGTGTCTTTGTGACACTGGTGCCTCTGTGTGACACTGATGCGTCTGTGTAATCACTGGTGCCTCTGTGTGATATTGGTGTGTCTGTGTGACACTGGTGTTTCTGTGTGAAACTGGTACCTGTGTAACACTGGTGCCTGTGTAACACTGGTGCCTCTGTGTGGCACTGGTGTCTGTGTGGCACTAGTTCTTCTGTGTGGCACTGGTGTATCTGTGTGGCACTGGTGTCTGTGTGGCACTGGTGTGTCTGTGGAACTGGTGTGTCTGTGGCACTGGTGTGTCTGTGGCACTGTTGTCTCTGTGTAGCACTGGTGTCTGTGTGGCACTGGTGTCTCTGTGGTACTGGTACCTCTGTGTGGCACTGGTTTCTGTGTGGCACTGGTGTCTGTGAGGCACTGGTGTCTCTGTGTTACAATGGTGTCTCTGTGTGGGACTAGTGTCTCTGTGTGGCACTTGTGTCTGTGTGGCACTGTTGTCTCTGTGGCACTGATGTTTGTGTGGCACTGGTACCTGTGTAACACTGGTGTCTCTATGTAACACTGGTACCTCTTTGTGATACTAGTACCTCTGTTTGACACTGGTGCCTCTGTGTAACACTGATACCTCTGTGTGACACTGGTACCTCTATGACAAGGTCCTGGATGCTGTAGAGGATAAAAAAATACAGATGTAGTATACACAGACTTTGCAAAAGCTTTCGACTAATGTGACCATAGTGTAATAACGCACAAAATGCGTGATAAAGGAATAACAGGCAAAGTTGGTAGATGGATCTATAACTTCCTGACAAATGGAACACAAAGAGTTCCACAAGGCACAGTACTCGCTCCCATTCTATTCCTCATCCTCATATCTGATATAGACAGAGATGTAAGCCATAGCTTCGTGTCTTCCTTTGCGGATGACACCCGGATTGCCATGGCAGTGACCTCCATCGAAGACACCGCAAGACTCCAAGCGGACATCAACTAAATCTTCAAATTGGCCACTCAAAACAATATGAAGTTCAACGAGGAGAAATTTCAACTACTCAGATATGGAAAACTTGAGGAAATTAAAAATGTATCAGGGTATACGGCAGATTCTAACCATACAATAGAGCGAAAAAGTAATGTGAAGGACCTGGGAGTGATAATACCAGAGGATCTCGCCTGCAAAGACCACAACAATGTATCTACTGCATCTGCTAGGAAAATGATAGGATGGATAATGAAAACCTTCAAAACTAGGGACGCCAAGCCCATGATGATTCTCTTCAAATCGCTTGTTCTTTCTCGGCGGGAATACTGCTGTACACTAACGGCCCCCTTCAAGGCAGGCGACATTGTTGACCTGGAGAGTGTACAAAGAAATTTCACGGCACACATAAGTAAGATAAAGCACCTAAATTACTGGGAATGGTTGAAGGTCCTTGATCTGTATTCCCTGGAACGCAGGCGAGAGAGATACATGATAATATACACTTGGAAGGTCCTGGAGGGATTGATACCAAACCTGCACAATAAAATCACTCCCTATGAAAGCAAAAGACTCGACACGAGATGCAACATTTCCCCAATGAAAAGCAGGGGCGCCACGAATACATTGAGAGACAACACAATAAGTGTCCGGGGGCCAAGACTATTCAACTGCCTCCCAGCATACATATGGGGGATTCCCAATAGACCCCTGGCTATTTTCAAGAAGGCACTGGACAGGCACCTAAAGTCAGTACCTGACCAACCGGGCTGTAGATCGTACGTCAGTTTGCATGCGGCCAGCAGTAACAGCCTGGTTGATCAGACCGAGCCGCGGAGGCGTTGACCCCCGAAACCCTCTCCAGGTAAACTCCAGGTGTGACACTGGTACCTCTGTGTGACACTGGTGTCTCTGTGTAACACTGGTACCTGTGTGTGACACTGGTACCTCTGTGTGACACTGGTACCTCTGTGTAACACTGGTACCTCTGTGTGACACTGGTACCTCTGTGAAACACTGGTGCTTCTGTGTAACACTAGTACCTCTTTATAACACTAGTACCCTTGTGTGACACTGGTACCTCTGTGTGACACTGGTGTCTCTGTGTAACACTGGTACCTATGTGTAACACTGGTACCTCTGTGTGACACTGGTACCTCTGTGTAACACTGGTACCTCTGTGTGACACTGGTACCTCTGTGAAACACTGGTGCTTCTGTGTAACACTGGTACCTCTGTGTGACACTGGTACCTCTGTGTGACATTGGTACCTCTGTGTAACACTGGTACCTCTGTGTGACGCTGGTACCTCTGTGTGACACTGGTGTCTCTGTGTAACACTGGTGCCTTAGTGTAACACTGGTGCCTCTGTGTGACACTGGTGCCTCTGTGTAACACTGGTGCCTTAGTGTAACAATTGTGCCTCTGTGTAACACTGGTGCCTTTGTGTAAGACTGGTGCCTCTGTGTAAGACTGGTGCCTCTGTGTAACTCTGGTGCCTCTGTGTGACACTGGTACCTCTGTGACACTGGTGCCTCTGTGTAACACTGGTGCCTTAGTGTAACACTGGTGCCTCTGTGTGACACTGGTCCCTCTGTGTAAGACTGGGGCCTCTGTGTAAGGCTGGTGCCTCTGTGTGACACTGGTGCCTCTGTGTGACTCTGGTACCTCTGTGTAACACAGGTGCCTCTGTGTAACACTGGTGCCTCTGTGTGACACTGGTGCCTCTGTGTAACACTGGTGTCTCTGTGTAACACTGGTGCCTCTATATAACACTGGTGCCTCTGTGTAACGCTGGTTCCTCTGTGTAACACTGGTGCCTTAGTGTAACACTGGTGCCTCTGTGTGACACTGGTCCCTCTGTGTAAGACTGGGGCCTCTGTGTGAGACTGGTGCCTCTGTGTGACACTGGTGCCTCTGTGTGACTCTGGTACCTCTGTGTAACACAGGTGCCTGTGTGTAACACTGGTGCCTCTGTGTGACACCTGTGCCTCTGTGTGACTCTGGTACCTCTGTGTAACACTGGTGCCTCTGTGTAACACAGGTGCCTCTGTGTGACACTGGGGCCTCTGTGTAACACTGGTGCCTCTGTGTAACACTGGTGCCTCTATATAACACTGGTGCCTCTGTGTAACACTGGTTCCTCTGTGTAACACTGGTGCCTCTGTGTAACATTGGTGCCTCTGTGTAACACTTGTGCCTCTGTGTAACACTGGTGCCTCTGTGTGACACTGGTACCTCTGTGTAACACTGGTGCTTCTGTGTAACATTGGTGCCTCTGTGTAACACTGGTGCCTCTGTGTAACAATGGTGCCTCTGTGTGACACTGGTGCCTCTGTGTAACACTGGTGCCTCTGTGTAACAATGGTGCCTCTGTGTGACACTGGTGCCTTTGTCTGACACTGGTGCCTCTGTGTAAGACTGGTGCCTCTGTGTGACACTGGTACCTCTGTGTAACACTGGTGCTTCTGTGTAACATTGGTGCCTCTGTGTAACACTGGTGCCTCTGTGTAACACTGGTGCCTCTGTGAACACTGGTGCCTCTGTGTGACACTGGTGCCTCTGTGTGACACTCGATGGCAATAATAACGCCTATCTGACTACACCTCACTACGTCACACACATTATATATTATAAGCGTTCGTTATATAATAACAGTGAGGCAATTGTACATAGTCCAAAAAATCAGACTCTTACACGAATGCGTTGGATTGTCTTAAGTATGGTTCCACACAGAGGAATTGAGGGCCTCTTTTACCTGCTTGTTTTTCTGATGGTTAGACCAGAGTTTATCTTAGAATCTTGTGAGACAGATCAACTATGGGCCGTCTTCCTTGAAATTACAGAAGCCTTCCCTTTAAATGAGTCTCTTTAAATGGATCCCTTTTCTATAGGTGCAAAATTCCAAAGCAACTACCAGATCTATCTATATTTGGTACGCAAAGTCATTTTATCATATCCAGCGTCTGCCTCAGAAGCTTGTGGGATAGATAAACTATGGCTGTCTCCCTCTGTATAACTTACAAATGTCACCTTTTAAATATATCCCTTTAAATAGACCGTTTTCTAGAGGTACGGAAACAAACTCTTAAGATAATTGCCAGTGATATCTATGGTATGTAAAGTTATTTATATATAATATAACCGATTGTTTGATAATTGCCATGTCACGTTCGTTAGGTTACTATTACAATATCATTGCTTGTTTGCTGGCTGTTTTTTCTAATGCTATAATATTAAATCTTTCTGGCTATGGGTACTGGCATGCCTGGGAGCAGTTCCTGCCTACACCCTATCTGTCTAACTCCAGCAGGGCACTTCCTGTGATCATGTTTGCTTGAACCTCTTCCTCTTTTTTGCAATACTGCAAGCTCCTGATAATGTGTTGATTGCAACACAAAACGCATAGAGCTATCATATATATATATATATATATATATATATATATATATATATATATATATATATATATATATATATTTGAGTTGCTAGTAATAATTACAGTGGTACTATTTGGTTGTTGTGGTTGTCAGTGTTGCCTTTGCTCTTGTTTTACTAGTGATACATTACAGTTACAGCGGTGAAGGGGAGCCAGAGGGCGACATGCAGACAATTTTCGCTCACTACTTCACACCTTTGCATGTAAACAGCGTTTGAGTAAGTCGTCTGTTTCGCCCAAGTATCGTTAGGCAGAGAAAAGTCCATTTAAAACACATTAACAACAGCTAATGGCCCACCCTGTTCGCCAATTGTGACCTGAGAAGTTCCCGCCAGTGTCGAAAAAAAAAGACCTGGCTAAGGTTTAAGAAACTTTAATGAACATCCTCCCCTACCCTTCCCTTCCCTACCTTCCCCTTCTCTACCTTTCCCTTTCATTCCTTTCTCTTCTCTTCTCTACCCTTCCCTTTCCTTTCTCTCCCCCCAAAAAAGACCTAAAAAAAATTGAACCAAGGCTTCCCATATCTCTACTTGGGTGTTTTTCAAATTTCTCACAACATAGTAATACCAGACACCTGTAGAAGGTGACATGTGTTTCTCACAACACATTACCAGACACCTGAAGAAGGTGACATGTGTTTACAAAATTACAGACACCTGAAGAAGGTGACATGTGTTTCTCCAACACATTACCAGACACCTGAAGAAAGTGACATGTGTTTCTCACAACACATTACCAGACACCTGAAGAAGGTGACATGTGTTTCTCACAACACATTACCAGACACCTGAAGAAGGTGACATGTGTTTCTCACAACACATTACCAGACACCTGAAGAAGGTGACATGTGTTTCTCACAACACATTACCAGACACCTGAAGAAGGTGACATGTGTTTCTCACAACACATTACCAGACACCTGAAGAAGGTGACATGTGTTTCTCGCAACACATTACCAGACACCTGAAGAAGGTGACATGTGTTTCTCACAACACATTACCAGACACCTGAAGAAGATGACGTGTTTCTCACAACACATTACCAGACACCTGAAGAAGGTGACATGTGTTTCTCGCAACACAACCTTTTATCAATTTTACCAGAGATCACTTTAATTACTTTATATTTTTGTATTCACGGGGAGCATTAAACCCGCAGGAGGTCATACCGAGCCTTGGGAATGGGAAATAATAAGGTCGGTCTAAGGAAGGGAAGGGTATAATACAGTTATTATCCCATGTATAGAGTTAAGTGTGGCTCTTATATTTTTAAGTTAGTATAGTTAAGAAAATGAGTTATGTATCATGATGGGTAGACCTCCAGTGCATTTTCCTCATCCAGTCATCTTCTTGGACACTGAAGTAGTATTTCGTTCCTGTCCTCCTCCTCTATATCTACTGGCTCCCTCACCTTCGTGTGTTAGATTAACTTGTAAATGGTCCAAGTCCGACCAAAACGTCGTCGTTAAAATCTTCTTTATCCTATGTGCGGGTTGTTTGTGTACTGAAGCCCCTATTCTAATCTCTTTCCAGTTATCGTTCCAGTTATTATTCCAGTTAAAACTCTGTAGTCACCGAATTCGTTTATCATTCCGGTTATTGCAGCCAGTGCCAGTGGTCCAGCCTTTGTTCCAGTCATTAATCTACCCACTACTGAAGCCACAGTTCTCACCGTCTTGCAGAAAATACTTCCAAGAGTCATTGTTGGAACCACTGTTCTCACCTCTTCTGGACACACTCCCAGGAGTCACCACTGGAACTACTGTTTTCAGTTTTCCAGATACACTTCCAAAGAGTCACGACTGGACCCACTGTTCCCACTGTCTTCCAGGCACACTTTCATAAGTCACTAATGGTGACTTATGAAAGTGTGTTCTCCCCGTCTTCCAGACACATTTCCAGGAGTCACCGCTGGAGCCACTGTTCCCTGTGTTCCAGACACACTTACAGAAGTCGCTGATGGAACCTCTGTTTCCACAGTCTTCTAGATACACTTCCAGGAGTCACCGCTGGAACCACTGTTCCCACCATCTTCCAGACACACTTCCAGGAGTCACCGCTGGAATCCAGGTTCCCGAAGACATTTCCATGCTAAGACTTCCGCCTCCTGCCGTCCTCCAGAACGTTAGCATCGATTAAACGTGAAATGTTTCAAAGGCGGCCATATGAAGGCTCTCCAGGGAGGGTGTAACAGTAAGGGTGTAGGAGGGTGTAGAGGGAGGGTGTAGGAGGGTGTAGAAGGGCAGGTGTAGGAGGGAAGGTGTAGGGAAAGGGTTTAGAGGAAGGCTTATAGGAGGTTTTAAGAAAAGAGGTATAGGAGATGGGCGTAGATAAACTTGTTTCTTCACAGTCATCAAGTTACTGTTCTCAGTTTATGTTTCTTGAGCACTACCCCTTCAAGTGGGGTGCCTTCATCCTGGTGGAGGACTTTTGATTCAAGGAATGGGAGCTACCTGGTCATGGACCGGGCCGCGGGGGCGTTAACCCACGGAATATCTTCCAGGTATATCTCCTTCCCCTTACCATACAAGGATGAAACCTGATTACCTGTCATTCCCCAGGTGTTCAATGACCCGAACAAGTACAATACATCACAGTGAATATAATTATAATTTCTTGAACACTATTTGCTTAGTTATCCAACTTACTGAGAAATACCGAGATAGTACGCGTCTTTACACACACACACATACACACACACACACACACACACACACACATACACACATACAACAGGCCTAGTGTCTAATCGACATGTGCCTAGGACAAAATGGTAACTAACTAACTAACTAACACACACACATAGAAACCAACCAAATATATTTAAATTTTTTTTTACAATAATTTAGTAATAAACAATCACACACACACACACACACACACACACACACACACACACACACACACACACACACACACACACACACACACACACAATATATATATATATATATATATATATATATATATATATATAAAACGTTATACATGGAAGCAAAGAAGGGAATGTACGAAAGTATAGTGGTACCAACACTCTTATATGGGTGGAAGCTTGGGTTGCAAATGCTGCAGCGAGGAGGAGGCTGGAGGCAGTGGAGATGTCGTGTTTAAGGGCAATGTGTGGTGTAAATATTGTGCAGAGAATTCGTAGTGTGGAAATTAGGAGGTGTGGAGTTACGAAAAGTATTTGTCAGAGGGCTGAAGAGGGGTTGTTGAGGTGGTTTGGTCATTTAGAGAGAATGAAACAAAGAAAAATGACTTGGAGAGCGTATAAATCTGTAGGGGAAGGAAGGAGGGGTAGGGGTCGTTGGAGGGAGGAGGTAAAAGTTTTGTGGGCGAGGGGCTTGGACTTCCAACAAGCGCGCTTGAGCGTGTTAGATAGAAGTGAATGGAGACAAATGGCTTTTAGGACATGACGAGCTGTTGGAGTATGAGCAGGGTAATATTTTGTGAAGGGATTCAGGGAAACCGGTTAGCCGGACTTGAGTCCTGGAAATGGAAGTACAATGCCGCACTTTAAAGGAGGGGTTTGGGTTATTGGCAGTTTGGAGGGACATCAAAACTGTCGTATCTGAGCGCTTCTGCAGAGACAGTGATTATGTATGAGTGATGGTGAAAATGTTGAATGATGATGAAAGTTTTTTCTTTCTCTTTGGGTCACCCTGCCTCGGTGGGAAACGGCTGACGTGTTAATATATATATATATATAGTGTGTGTGTGTGTGTGTGTGTGTGTGTGTGTGTGTGTGTGTGTGTGAAGGTATCTTATTAATGAAACCAATATATCCAAAATTCTGAGTAAGTATCCCAAATGTTGTTTGTTAGGATGGTTATGAGTGCACTGTACACTAGCTACTACCGTCCTCAGGCTGATTATGAGTGCACTGTACACTACCGTCCTCAGAATGGTTATGAGTGCACTGTACACTACCGTCCACAGGATGGTTATGAGTGCACTGTACACTACCCACTACCGTCCTCAGGCTGATTATGAGTGCACTGTACACTACCGTCCTCAGAATGGTTATGGGTACACTGTACACTACCCACTACCGTCCACAGGATGGTTATGGGTGCACTGTACACTACCCACTACCGTCCACAGGATGGTTATGGTGCACTGTACACTACCCACTACCGTCCACAGGATGGTTATGGGTGCACTGTACACTACCCACTACCGTCCACAGGATGGTTATGGTGCACTGTACACTACCCACTACCGTCCTCAGAATGGTTATGGGTGCACTGTACACTACCCACTACCGTCCACAGGATGGTTATGGGTGCACTGTACACTACCCACTACCGTCCACAGGATGGTTATGAGTGCACTGTACACTACCCACTACCGTCCTCAGGCTGATTATGAGTGCACTGTACACTACCGTCCTCAGAATGGTTATGGGTGCACTGTACACTAGCCACTACCGTCCTCAGAATGGTTATGGGTGCACTGTACACTACCCACTACCGTCCTCAGGATGGTTATGGGTGTACTGTACACTACCCACTACCGTCCTCAGAATGGTTATGGGTGTACTGTACACTACCACTACCGTCCACAGGATGGTTATGGGTGCACTGTACACTAGCCACTACCGTCCTCAGGATGGTTATGGGTGTACTGTACACTACCCACTACCGTCCTCAGAATGGTTATGGGTGTACTGTACACTACCCACTACCGTCCACAGGATGGTTATGAGTGCACTGTACACTACCCACTACCGTCCTCAGGCTGATTATGAGTGCACTGTACACTACCGTCCTCAGAATGGTTATGGGTGTACTGTACACTACCCACTACCGTCCACAGGATGGTTATGAGTGCACTGTACACTACCCACTACCGTCCACAGGATGGTTATGAGTGCACTGTACACTACCCACTACCGTCCACAGGATGGTTATGGGTGCACTGTACACTACCCACTACCGTCCTCAGAATGGTTATGGGTGCACTGTACACTACCCACTACCGTCCACAGGATGGTTATGAGTGCACTGTACACTACCCACTACCGTCCACAGGATGGTTATGAGTGCACTGTACACTACCCACTACCGTCCACAGGATGGTTATGAGTGCACTGTACACTACCCACTACCGTCCACAGGATGGTTATGGGTGCACTGTACACTAGCCACTATCAGAGGATCCATATGTGGGACATTTTGATGACCTTGTTACAGACCTGCTGTACTGGGCTGTGTTATAGGCAACACATAGTAACAGTGTCCCAAATATCACTCAAAGAGAAGTTAGATTTAGAAATAGATTGCGTGATTACGTATATATTGCATTTTTCCTTCACTAAATTACCATGCAGAGTATTCAGAAATACACACAAACTTCAACACAAGACAGATTAATGAGAAACAGTGAATACAAATATTAGAGAGAACCAGAGGTCACAATGGGTCGTATGCCAGATGACGGCCTGAGAGGTCTAGCTGACTGGAACACTTACCACAGAGGAAGTAATCAAATCGGTTCCTCTATTCTACCATACAAGCCACAGCTCATCAACACACCTAATGGTCACCTTAAACGATCTAGAGCTGGATGCGACCACTAGATGGCTCTGGTAGCCTTGTGTTAAAGCTGGCAAAATATGACCACAACACTCATGGAAGGCAGTGTGTGTACACGTAACGTGCACTATAAACTACAGCAGGTGCGTAATAAGTAATTTTTATTTGTTTTTCAAACAATTATTCTTGTACAGTGTCAGTCTTGACTCAGACTCTCCCTCCCTCTTTTACTTAGTCTTCCCAATTCTCCGTCCCACCTTACCTTCTTATGTTCATAACTCTTCACTCCCTCTCTTCAATCCTCCTTTGACTCTCCCTCTCACCTTCCCTCTCTACCTTCTTACCTTTGTAGCTCTCTTTCAGACCCTGCCTCTTTACCTTCTTATGCTCTCTTCCCTCCCACCCTCGTCTCTAGCCTCCCTCCCTCCAGCCCACCCTTCCTAACTACCTTCTTACCTACTAAGCCTCCCTTCCCACTCTCCCTCCTACCCGCCCTCCTTCCCACCCACTCTCCCTCTTACCCGCCCTCCTTCCCACCCTCCCTCCCAACAATCGACCTGGAGCGCCAGCCATGAGATCAACTTCTAACACAATTTGTGTCTCCGGCAATTCCAAATTGTGAAAGTTTCCTGCGGGCCTTCGTATATAAACCCAAACGTCGTCAAAGTAAATCCAAGTTTATTTTATTTTAATATATTTTCAACTCCTGGGCCATTTTGGTGGGTCGCCAGAGGCGGCCCGGAGATGAGTAGTGAATTTTGGAGCGGCCCGGCTTACCAGTAATGGCTCACAGTTAACATTCAGTATATTCATAAACTTTGGGATTTAATTTTTGTCATATTAATACACATGGGATTTTGTGTTGTTATATTGTTGTTGTTAATTGGGTTTAAAGCTACGGACTACACGAGCGTCATTTAAGATGCATGTTGCCTGTTTTCTGTCAATCAAGAATAATGTAATCCCTAAAATAGGAGATAAAAATAAACTGGCAACGTATCCACAGAGACACACACCTCTCCTTGTATACAACCTTTCTTTATCTTTATATCCATCGTAATAATTACAAAATTGAGTCTTGTTTTTCTTCAGAAATGTGTGTGTATCAAGCGTGCGTATCATGCGTGCGTATCATGAACTCAGACACTTGTTATATAAGGAAACAAAAACAAAATAGAATTTTATTGTCAAGGCAACATATCTGTTAATGTATGTAAAATGACAAGTGTATATCTGAGTGTTAATACACTGAGAGGCGTACATACAAAGAGAAGTGCATGTCTCTGTGTGTATACACTCTCCCTCACGTCTTGGCCCACTCTCTCTCAGCGTCGCAATATTGGGTTATCTTTAATTGGAGAACAGCAACTAGTGAGAACAGCAACTAGTGAGAACAGCAACTAGTGAGAACAGCAACTAGTGAGAACAGCAACTAGTGAGAACAGCAACTAGTGAGAACAGCAACTAGTGAGAATAAACAGTATCAACAGCAACATGAAGAAAGTGTGTATACTCACCTTAGAAGACTCCAGTGGTGAAGATCACTGGAGTCAACACTCCACTCCTCCAGTGGTGAAGATCACTGGAGTCAACACTCCACTCCTCCAGTGGTGAAGATCACTGGAGTCAACACTCCACTCCTCCAGTGGTGAAGATCACTGGAGTCAACACTCCACTCCTCCAGTGGTGAAGATCACTGGAGTCAACACTCCACTCCTCCAGTGGTGAAGATCGCTGGAGTCAACACTCCACTCCTCCAGTGGTGAAGATCACTGGAGTCAACACTCCAAATATTAAATCCGTAGTAAGTGTAGACAAATGTTTAGACCGGTTCATGTCTATTTTGCTCAGCTCATCGACTCTAAGAAACAATCAACTGCTTGTCTTGACATATAAATTGTCAAGTATTTTCAGCTCAAATGACCATTTTTGACCGACACTTGTTTCATCAGTATTGACCGGTCAAATATTTATGTTGACCTTCCAGCCCTCCTCGTCCTCATAGTCGTCCTCGTTCTCATAGTCGTCCTCGTCCTCCTCGTCCTCCTCGTCCTCCTCGTCCTCCTCGTCCTCCTCGTCCTCCTCGTCCTCCTCGTCTCTAACTGTATCGACTCTTTTTTTTTAGAGTAAAAACTTCTGAAATGTCGACGTGTTGAGGTGTCGACGAGTTGGTGTCGACGTGTTGAAGTGTCGACGAGTTGGTGTCGACGTGTTGAAGTGTCGACGAGTTGGTGTCGACGTGTTGAAGTGTCGACGAGTTGGTGTCGACGTGTTGAAGTGTCGACGAGTTGGTGTCGACGTGTTGAAGAGTCGACGAGTTGGTGTCGACGTGTTGAAGTGTCGACGAGTTGGTGTCGACGTGTTGAAGTGTCGACTTGTTAAAATGGCGACGTGTTGAAGTGTCGCCGTGTTGAAATGTCGACGAGTTGGTGTCGACGTGTTGAAGTGTCGACGTGTTGAAGTGCCGACGAGTTAGTGTCAACGTGTTGAAATGGCGACGTGTTGAAGTGTCGACGTGTTGAAGTATCGACGTACTGAAGTGTCGAGGTGGTGAAGTGTCGACGTACTGAAGTGTCGAGGTGGTGAAGTGTCGAGGTGGTGAAGTGTCGAGGTGTTGAAGTGTCGAGGTGGTGAAGTGTCAACGTACTGAAGTGTCGAGGTGGTGAAGTGTCGTGTTGAAGTGTCGAGGTGGTGAAGTGTCGATGTGGTCAAGTGTCAACGTACTGAAGTGTCGATGTGGTGAAGTGTCGAGGTGTTGAAGTGTCAACTTACTGAAGTGTCGACGTGGTGAAGTGTCGACGTGTTGAAGTGTCGACGTGTTGGAGTGTCAACGTACTGAAGTGTTAACGTACTGAAGTGTTGACGTGGTGAAGTGTCGACGTGTTGAAGTGTCGACGTGTTGGAGTGTCAACGTACTGAAGTGTTAACGTACTGAAGTGTCGACGTGGTGAAGTGTCGACGTGGTGAAGTGTCGACGTACTGAAGTGTCGACGTGGTGAAGGCTCGATATCACTTTACTATATTGATAAGGAAGCACTTAACCCGTAGGGAGAAACGAGTGGTAATCAGGTTGAACCCTATCAAGAAGAGAATAGCTCCAATTCCTCGGATCAAGAGCCTCTGAGATGCATCAAGGGACCCCCCACATGAAAGGTGACGTACAATATCCCAAGACTTCTGAATATTGTTCACCTCAAAATTGATTTTAGTCTTAACACAAATCCACAATATTTTAATAAAGGAAATCATCTAAGGGAAATTACATTAATTACCTAATAACTGCCGCATGTTGAACGTCCAAGACTAATTTTAATTACATATTTAACTCCCGTAATTACTGACAGGTGAATTGGAATGACACATTCGACATTATATATATATACATATATATATATATATATATATATATATATATATATATATATATATATATATATATATATATATATATATATGAATGGAACGAGACAGAGTGACTTCGAGAGTGTATAAATCTGTAGTGGAGGGGAAAGGCGGGGTAGGGGTCGGCCTAGGAAAGGTTGGAGGGAGGGAGTAAAGGAAGTTTTGTGGGCGAGGGGCTTGGACTTCCAGCAAGCATGTGTGAGCGTATTTGATAGGAGTGAATGGAGGCATATGGTTTTAATACTTGACGTGCTGTTGGAGTGTGAGCAAAGTAACATTTATGAAGGGATTCAGGGAAACCGGCAGGCCGGACTTGAGTTCTGGAGATGGGAAGTACAGTGCCGGCACTCTGAAGGAGGGTGTTAATGTTGCAGTTTTATAACTGTAGTGTAAAGCACCCTTCTGGCAAGACAGTGATGGAGTGAATGATGATGAAAGTTTTTCTTTTTCGGGCCACCCTGCCTTGGTGGGAATCGGCCGATGTGTTAATAAAAAAAAAAAAAAATATATATATATATATATATATATATATATATATATATATATATATATATATATATATGCAAGACAACCACTATGAAAAAATAGAAGAATTCCAAGAGCTTTCGTGACTACTCACATTATCAAGGAAATATAAAAGGAAACATGACAAGAAGGCTTATAAAGAGGCAGAATACACCTCACAGTCACATCACACTAACAAAGACAACACCTCACAGTAGCGTAACATCGCACGACTCTGTGAAGAGGAACGCTACTGTGAGGTGTTGTCTTTGTTAGTGTGATGTGACTTGATGATTCGCCCTTATAAGCCTTCTTGTCATGTTTACTATAGTTCCTTGATAATGTGGAATCGAAAGCTCTTAATTCTTCTATTTTCATAGTGGTTGTCTTGAATATTTTGATATCACCTGTTTACTGTGATCTTTTTGCATATATATATATATATATATATATATATATATATATATATATATATATATATATATATATATATATATACTTACACTTCAACACGTCGGCTGTTTCCACCGAGGCAGGGTGGCCCAAAGAAAAAACGAAAGTTTCTCCTTTTACATTTAGTAATATATACAGGAGAAGGGGTTACTAGCCCCTTGCACCCGGCATTTTAGTCGCCTCTTACGACACATGGCTTACGGAGGAAGAATTCTGTTCCACTTCTCCATGGAGATAAGAGGAAATAAGAACAAGAACTAGTAAGAAAATAGAAGAAAACCCAGAGGGGTGTGTATATATATATGCTTGTACATGCATGTGTAGTGTGACCTAAGTGTAAGTAGAAGTAACAAGATGTACCTGAAATCTTGCATGTTTATGAGACAGAAAAAAGACATCAGCAATCCTACCATCATGTAAAACAATTACAGGCTTTCGTTTTAGACTCACTTGGCAGGACAGTAGTACCTCCCTGGGCGGCACGACATATATATATATGTCGTGCCGAATGTATAATTGGTCATTTAACAAGAATTCATTTAAAAATAAATCCTTCCTAAAAATTTATCTTATACATGTAAAGATATATTTTTTTCATTTATGTTAATATAAAAAATAATAATTTTGTACCAAAAGAACCTTAGAAAACTTACCTAATCTTATTATTAACAAGCACAATTTAATTTAGCCTAATCCAACTAAATATATTTTATGTAAGTTTACAATAATTTAATAATAAGCAAACACAATGAAATATATTTTTTTTCGTTAGATTTGGAATGATTTTTGCGAAATTATTGCATACACAAATTTTCGCTTGTCTTATTCGGCAAGATGTGCATTGCTATTTAAGCCAAAATAGCAAGTTTTATATATTCGGCACGACACACACACACACACACACACACACACATATATATATATATATATATATATATATATATATATATATATATATATATATATATATATATATATATATATATATATATATATATATGAAAGTTTATTTTAATCCATATTTTAGAGATTAAAATATTCCGGACTTGTGATGAACAGTTATCTGCGGCCTTAATGACCCTCGTGTAGCCGATAGGTTTTAAACTCAATTAACCAGTCAACCATCGTATCTCCTTTTCCCTGAATTTTAATGTCAATATGAGTGGGGGGGGGGAAATATCTCGGCTAACGTTGCACCATTTACCAGTTTTGTAAAGTAATAAAGTCGAGAGAATGATTTTTTTTTTCTTAAAGCGGCCGTCTCCCTCCATGGCGCTGTCTGCCCCGCCCCTCCACCACACTCTTGTAGACCAGATTGAATTCAAGTCTTGGGTTAGAGGAGACGCCACCTCGTTAGCTGTGAATGAGACTTGGGGAAGAGGTCCGTCCACTTCACAACACTCTGGGCTTCGTTACCTCTTAAGTGAACCCGGCGAAGCGGCCTTCACGAACCCGTGCGTGGACTCCTCTAAGAAGCGGTCTTCTGAATGAACCCTGCGAAGCGACCTTGCTAAACTTGTGAACTGACCCTAAGAAGCAGACTCCATGAACCTGTGAATGAACCGTTAGAACTGGCCTTCGTGAACCCGTGAATAAACCATGTATAATATAGACTTTATTGACCTGTGGACAAACCATAAAAAAATCCTTCCTACACGCCTTGATGATCCCTGCAAAACTACCTCGTGTAATGCACACATGAACACGGTGAAGCAGCTACGACACTTCCCAACTCCGACTTCCTTTAACACTGAATGAAACACTGAAGCAACTTCCTAACACAAGGTTCGTTCCACCCACCACAATGAACACCAGGAAGCAGCGTCAGCACTACCTGAACCCCGGGTTCGTTAACGCTGAATGAAGCACCAACTGAGCCGTCAGCACGCGGCACAGCTGGAGATTGAGGAGCGTGGAATCACTAGCGCAGTAATAAACTTCCTGACGCGCTGTTGATGCTTGCAGCCTGCGTTAAAAAGCTTTGTTGCCTTGGTATCAGAAGTTGCAATGGCAGTGAGCAACTTTTATGGGAGTTATAAATAAGTTTGATGGCGTGCTGAAACGACCAGGAAAATGTTGTCGTTCCCAGAGGCTCTTACCACGAACACAAGTTTATTGGCGTCAGATTGTCCTGTCCAAGTTTTTCTGAAAGCTTCAGTGTATCAGACAGTATTTACCTAAGTCCTTTCATATATATATATATATATATATATATATATATATATATATATATATATATATATATATATATATATATATATAAATAATAATAATAATAATAATAATAATAATAATAATAATAATAATAATAATAATAACAATAATAAATAAATAATGATAATAATCACTGTGATATGTGTAGGAAGCAAGAGAAAAGAGCAGGATGGCGCTGGGTGAGATTGGACCAGCTTGGGACTGAAATCTAACGTTGAGCTCTGAAGAGGATCTGAGTCTCTGGGTAAACACGGAGTCTAGGTAAATCCTGTCGCTGCTGAGGTAACGTGAGGCGTGAAAATCCTTTCGTGATGCACTCACTGACAGTCTGATTGATCCCTTAGTACACTCACTGACAGACTGACCACTTAATGCACTCACTGACAGACTCAGCACTTAATGCACCCACTGACAGACTGACCACTTAATGCACCCACTGACAGACTGACCACTTAATGCCCTCAATGACAGTCTGACCACTTAATGCACCCACTGACAGACTGACCACTTAATGCACTCACTGACAGTCTGACCACTTAATGCACCCACTGACAGACTGACCACTTAATGCCCCCACTTACAGTCTGACCACTTAATGCACCCACTGACAGTCTGACCACTTAATGCACTCACTGACAGACTGACCACTTAATGCACTCAATGACAGTCTGACCACTTAATGCACTCACTGACAGACTGACCACTTAATGCACCCACTGACAGTCTGACCACATAATGCACTCACTAACAGACTAACCACTTAAACTGACCAGTTAATGCACTCACTGGCAGACTAACCACTTAATGCGCTCACTGATAGACTGACCACTTAATGCACTCACTGATAGACTGACCACTTAATGCGCTCACTGATAGACTGACCACTTAATGCGCTCACTGATAGACTGACCACTTAATGCACTCACTGATAGACTGACCACTTAATGCGCTCACTGATAGACTGACCACTTAATGCACTCACTGATAGACTGACCACTTAATGCACTCACTGATAGACTGACCACTTAATGCACTCACTACTTGGGGATCCAACTCTGTGGTCTGAGTTGAGTATTCTGGATGATGATTATGATGATGACATACTTTTGTGATGAAGGAGATAGTGATGAGTGTGAAGGATGATTCTGGTGGCGGCGAAGGTGACAGAGCTGAGGGACAAGATGAGTCTGGCATGATAATGAGAATGATAAGGATGACAGCACCTGCTGACATATGACGGGGAGAGAGAAGGAGAAGAGAGAGAGAGAGGAGAGAGAAAGAGAGAGAGAGGGAGAGAAGAGGAGAGAGAGAGAGAGAGAGAGAGAGGAGAGAGAGAGAGAGAGAGAGAGAGAGTTATCTCTTCTACAAGTCCCAGGTCTTCCAGCATCCACTAAGAGCCTCTCGACTTTACAACTGTCAATATTCTTGACCTTTAAAAAATTGTGTGTTCTTACGCTGCATTATTTCGCTGTATCATGCAGGATTATTTCGCTGTATCATGCAGGATTATTTCGCTGTTTCATGCTTCATTATTTCGTTGTATCATGCTGTATTGTTTAGTTGTATTATGCTGCATTGTTTAGTTGTATTATGCTGAATTATTTCGCAGTATCATGCAGTATTGTGTAGTTGTATCATGCTTCATTGTTTACTTGTATCATGCTTCATTGTCTAGTTGTATCATGCTACATTGTGTAGTTGTATCATGCTACATTGTGTAGTTGTATCATACTGCATTGTGTAGTTGTATCATGCTGCATTGTGTAGTTGTATCATCCTTCATTGTCTAGTTGTATCATGCTACATTGTGTAGTTGTATCATGCTACATTGTGTAGTTGTATCATACTGCATTGTGTAGTTGTATCATGCTGCATTGTGTAGTTGTATCATGCTGCATTGTGTAGTTGTATCATGCTTCATTGTCTAGTTGTATCATGCTACATTGTGTAGTTGTATCATGCTACATTGTGTAGTTGTATCATACTGCATTGTGTAGTTGTATCATGCTGCATTGTGTAGTTGTATCATGCTACATTGTGTAGTTGTATCATGCTACATTGTGTAGTTGTATCATACTGCATTGTGTAGTTGTATCATACTGCATTGTGTAGTTGTATCATGCTACATTGTGTAGTTGTATCATGCTACATTGTGTAGTTGTATCATACTGCATTGTGTAGTTGTATCATACTGCATTGTGTAGTTGTATCATGCTACATTGTGTAGTTGTATCATACTGCATTGTGTAGTTGTATCATGCTGCATTGTATAGTTGTATCATGCTGCATTGTATAGTTGTATCATGCTACATTGTGTAGTTGTATCATGCTACATTGTGTAGTTGTATCATGCTGCATTGTGTAGTTGTATCATGCTACATTGTGTAGTTGTATCATGCTGCATTGTGTAGTTGTATCATACTGCATTGTGTACTTGTATCATACTGCATTGTGTAGTTGTATCATGCTACATTGTGTAGTTGTATCATACTGCATTGTGTAGTTGTATCATGCTGCACTGTATAGTTGTATCATGCTACATTGTGTAGTTGTATCATAATGCATTGTGTAGTTGTATCATGCTGCATTGTGTAGTTGTATCATGCTACATTGTGTAGTTGTATCATGCTACATTGTGTAGTTGCATCATAATGCACTGTATAGTTGTATCATGCTACATTGTGTAGTTGTATCATACTGCATTGTGTAGTTGTATCATACTGCATTGTGTAGTTGTATCATGCTGCATTGTGTAGTTGTATCATGCTACATTGTGTAGTTGTATCATGCTACACTGTATAGTTGTATCATGCTGCACTGTATAGTTGTATCATGCTGCACTGTATAGTTGTATCATGCTGCATTGTGTAGTTGTATCATGCTACATTGTCTAGTTGTATCATGCTACACTGTATAGTTGTATCATGATGCACTGTATAGTTGTATCATGCTGCACTGTATAGTTGTATCATGCTGCATTGTGTAGTTGTATCATGCTACATTGTGTAGTTGTATCATGCTACATTGTCTAGTTGTATCATGCTGCACTGTATAGTTGTATCATGCTGCATCGTGTAGTTGTATCATGCTACATTGTGTAGTTGTATCATGCTACATTGTCTAGTTGTATCATGCTACATTGGTTAGTTGTATCATGCTGCATTGTGTAGTTGTATCATGCTACATTGTGTAGTTGTATCATGCTACATTGTCTAGTTGTATCATGCTGCACTGTATAGTTGTATCATGCTGCACTGTATAGTTGTATCATGCAGCATTGTCTAGCTTTATCATGCTACATTGTCTAGTTGTATCATGCTGCATTGTCTAGCTGTATCATGCTGCATTTAGCTGCACCATGCTGTACTGTTTAGCTGTATTATGTTGTATTGTGAAGCCTTCATCAGTACCGTCCCCAGCAAGACCAACACTCCTCATAATCGTTTAAATGTCAGTCGCTGAACGCGGGGACTAAAATCCTGGATTATTTAATACGTTCGTCAGCAGCTTTTGCTTCCATTAGTTGCATAACGTTCGCCCAAAAGTGTTTGGAGGCAGCAGAAGGTTCCGACACGCTACAAGATTTCCCACTCGCTATAAATGCCCCAAAGATATATTGGTTTTGGTGTCAATATCCTGCTGATGCCTCGCGGGTGTGTGTGTGTGTGTGTGTGTGTACTCACCTATTTGTGGTTGCAGGGGTCGATACTCAGCTCCTGGCCCCGTCTTTTCACTCATCGGTACTAGGTCCTCTCTCCCTGCTCCATGAGCTTTATCATACCTCGTCTTAAAACTGTATGGTTCCTGCCTCCACTACATCACTTGCCAGACCATTCCACTTCCTGACAACTCTATGACTGAAGAAATACTTCCTAACATCCCTTTAACTCATCTGAGTCTTCAACTTCCAATTGTGACCCCTTGTTTCTGTGTCCCCTCTCTGGAACATCTTGTCTCTGTCCACCTTATCTATTCCTTGCAGTATTTTTATGTCATTATTATGTCTCCCCTAACCCTCCTGTTCTCTAGTGTCGTCAGGCAGATTTCCCTTAACCTTTCTTCGTAGGACATTGCCCTTAGCTCTGGAACTAATCTTGTTGCAAACCTTTGCACTTTCTCTAATTTCTTGACGTGTTTGACCAGGTGTGGGTTCCAAACTGGTGCTGCATACTCCAGTATGGGCCTGACGTACATGGTGTAGAGAGTCTTGAACGATTCCTTAATGAGGTATCAGAACGCTATTCTCAGGTTTGCCAGCCGCCCATATGCTGCAGCAGTTATCTGGTTGATGTGTGCTTCAGGAGACGTGCTCGGTATTATACTCACCCCAAGATCTTTCTCCTTGAGTGAGGTTTGCAGTCTTTGGCCACCTAGCCTATACTCTCTCTGCGGTCTTCTTTGTCCTTCCCCGATCTTCATGACTTTGCATTTAGAGGGGTTAAATTCGAGGAGCCAGTTGCTGGACCAGGTGTCCAGCCTGTCCAGGTCTCTTTGTAGTCCTGCCTGATCCTCATCTGATTTAATTCTCCTCATTAACTTCACATCATCTGCAAACAGGGACACTTCTGAGTCTATCCCTTCCATCATGTCATTTACATATACCAAAAATAGCACTGGTCCTAGGACTGACCCCTGTGGGACCTCGTTCATCACAGGCGCCCAGTGTGATACCTTATCACTTACCATGACTCGTTGTTGCCTCCCTGTCAGGTATTCTCTGATCCATTGCAGTGCCCTTCCTGTTGTACGTGCCTGATCCTCTAGCTTCTGCACTGATGTCTTGTGAGGAACTGTGTCGAAGGCCCACCCCTCTCTCTCGTGTCTTACTTCTATTACCTTCTCATAAAACTCCAGAAGGTTTGTGACACAGGATTTGTCTTCCATGAATTCGTGCTGGTCTATAGTTTAGTGCCTCGTTTCTGTCTCCTTTCTTAAAAATAGGGACTACATTTGCCGTCTTCCATACCTCAGGTAGTTGCCCAATTTCAAGGGATGTGTTGAAAATTGTGGTTAGTGACACACGCAGCGTCTCTGCTCCTTCTCTAAGGACCCAAGGAGAGATGTTGTCCGGTCCCACTGCTTTTGAGGTATCAAGGTCACTTAGCAGCTTCTTCACCTCCTCCTCAGTTGTGTGTATTTCATCCAACACTTGTTGGTATATCCCTTGTTGGTGTCCCTCTCTGTTCTGTCTTCCCAGAGTCCTTCCTGTCTCCACTGTAAATACTTCCTTAAATCTCGTGTTGAGCTCCTCACATACCTCTTGATCGTTTCTTGTGAGCTCCCCACCTGTGTGGTATGTGTGTGTGTGTGTGTGTACTCACCAAGTTGCTGTGGTTGCAGGGGTCGAGTCATAGCTCCTGGCCCCGCCTCTTCACTGGCCGCTACTGGGTCACTCTCCCTTCGCCATGAGCCTTATCATACCTCTTCTTGAAGCTATGAATGGATCCTGCCTCCACTACATCACTTCCCAAGCTATTCCACTTCCTGACCACTCTGTGACTGAAGAAATACTTCCTAACATCCCTGTGATTCAACTGAGTCTTTAACTTCCAACTGTGACCCCTTGTTGCTGTGTCCCATCTCTGGAACATTCTGTCTCTGTCCCCACTATCTCTCCTGTCCTCCAGTGTCGTCAGGTCGATTTCCCTTAACCTCTCCTCGTAGGACATACCCCTTAGCTCCGGGACTAGTCTTGTTGCAAAACTTTGCACTTTCTCTAGTTTCTTTATGTGCTTGGCTAGATGTGGGTTCCAAACTGGTGCTGCATACTCCAGTATGGGCCTAACGTACACAGTGTACAGGGTCCTGAACGATTCCTTATTAAGATGTCGAAATGCTGTTCTTAGGTTTGCTAGGCGCCCGTATGCTGCAGCAGTTATTTGGTTGATGTGCGCCTCAGGAGATGTGCCTGGTGTTATATTCACCCCAAGATCTTTTTCCTTGAGTGAGGTTTGTAGTCTCTGGCCCCCTAGACTGTACTCCGTCTGCGGTATTCTTTGCCCTTCCTCAATCTTCATGACTTTGCACTTGGTGGGGTTGAACTCCAGGAGTCAATTTCTGGACCAGTCCTGCAGCCTGTCCAGATCCCTTTGTAGTTCTGCCTGGTCCTCGTCCGATTGAATTCTTCTCATAAACTTCACATCATCTGGAAACAGGGACACTTCTGAGTCTATTCCTTCCGTCATGTCGTTCACAAATACCAGAAACAGCACCGGTCCTAGGACTGACCCCTGTGGAACCCCACTCGTCACAGGCGCCCTCTCTGACACCTCGCTACGAACCATGACTCGCTGCTGTCTTCCTGACAGGTATTCCCTGATCCATTGGAGTGCCTTCCCTGTTATCCCTGCCTGGTCCTCCAGCTTTTGCACTAATCTCTTGTGTGGAACTGTGTCAAACGCCTTCTTACAGTCCAAGAAAATGCAATCCACCCACCCCTCTCTCTCTCTCTTGTCTTACTGCTGTCACCCTGTCATAGAACTCCAGTAGGTTTGTGACACAGGATATCCCGTCCCTGAAACCGTGTTGGCTGTCGTTGATAAGCTCATTTCTTTCTAGGTGTTCCACCACTCTTCTGATAATCTTCTCCATGACTTTTCATACTATACATGTCAGTGACACTGGTCTGTAGTTTAGTGCTTCGTGTCTGTTTCCTTTTTTAAAAATTGGGACTACATTTGCTGTCTTCCATACCTCAGGTAATCTCCCTGTTTCGATAGATGTGTTGAATATTGTTGTTAGTGGTACACATAGCGCCTCAGCTCCCTGTGTGTGTGTGTGTGTGTGTGTGTGTGTGTGTGTGTGTGTGTTTGTGTGTGTGTGTGTATGTGTGTGTGTGTGTGAATTTATCTTTAAGTCTCATTTTGGATAATATTTCTTTACATTCGTCCCTAAACAGGAGAAAATTCCTCCAAGAATGTTTATTGACTGGAGACTTTGAATTATTGGAACTGAAGACAACAGTGCCAAGGTATGGAATGTTGGCACTTAAGACGACAGTGCCATGGAATGGAGTGTTGACATTCAAGACAACAGTGTCAAGGTATGGAATACTGCAACTCCAGACGACAGTGCCAAGGTATGGAATGTTGACATTCAAGACGACAGTGCCAAAGTATAGAGTGTTGGAACTCTAAGACGACAGTGGCAAGGTAATTCGGTTAAGTGAGGACATGTTGGCCCTGTCTCGCTCAACCAGCCAGTCTCTCTAAAGGTTATATCTGAATTATTCCGTAGCCTCGTACCTAGTCTGATGGCTAGCTGGTAAATTTGTTATATCTGAGTGTGTGTGTGTGTGTGTATGTGTGTGTGTGTGTGTGTGTGTAGTGTGTGTGTGTGTGTGTGTGTGTGTGTGTGTGTGTGTGTGTGTGTGTGTGTCTGTCTGTCTGTCTCAAAGCTGTTATTTTCTCTCTTTTTAAACTTACGTTGCTCTCCTTTCCATCCCCAGCTTCCTCTCTCTCTCTCTCTCACCATCACCCTTCCACTCACGCTCGCTGACAACGAGCTGACGTTCGTCTGACGTTCGCCTGACAGCCACCAACGAGTCAGCATTTCCCAGAGGAGGGCCTCAGCTGGTGTTATGGGCCACTCAGCGGGGATAACCGCGCCGGAGGCCCGGCTGGCGCATAATGAGGAGTTATTGGCCACTCAGTGGGGATAACGCGTAGCAACGTCGACGCATAACGTGACGTTAAAGGCATCTCGGTCATGGGTAACGGTGCAGAATGCGACCTTACGGGCTACTCAACGGGATATCCGCGTTGGAGACCCCGACCGGAGCATAATGTGACGTTAAGATACAGTAGGAAGAGCAGGAATTGCGTCCCCAACGGGAATTCAACGGTGACATTACTGTCCACTCATTAGTGACAAAATATACAGAATTCTACAGTTGGAGGTTGATGTAATATGCACAGGTTCCCCAAAATGCAGCAAAAGGCTATATATTTTTAGTCCACTGAGTGTAGAAGTCCCCATATGGAGCATGGTCATAATAGACCACTCAGCAGGGATAATTATCTCCTAGGTCCCAGATGGTGCATAACAGGACGACATGGGCCACTCAGTAAGGATAAGCGATGCAACGCACTAACAAAAATAATTTTTGCTATGAGGGAAGAGTGGATATTGCAAGGCTGTTGAATAAGACACATGTGCAACACCTGGATACCTCCTGGAGAAGGCTGTTGTGTAGGAGATACGTTTCGTCTATAAAGTTACCATACTGTCGCACATGTGACTTATTAGGAATTATGTATCATTAATATAATAATAACTAAGATAAAATAAACTAAAAAATATTTAAAATAAAAATACAGTTTGACTGAGGTATCTCTGAAGGCAGAGCAGCAGCGGTGTGTGCAGCAGTAGCGGTGTGTGCAGCAGCAGTGCAGCAGTAGCGTGTGTGCAGCAGCAGTAGCGGTGTGTGCAGCAGCAGTGCAGCAGTAGCGGTGTGTGCAGCAACGTGCAGCGTAGCGGTGTGTGCAGCAGCAGTGCAGCAGAGCGGTGTGCAGCAGCATTGCAGCGTAACGGTGTGTGCAGCAGCAGTGCAGCAGTAGTGGTGCGTGCAGCAGCAGTGGCAGCAGTACCAGTGTGTGCAGCAGGCGGTGTGTGCAGCAGCAGCGGTGTGTGCAGCAGTAGCGGTGTGTGCAGCAGTAGCGGTGTGTGCAGCAGCGAGCGGTGTGTGCAGCAGTAGCGGTGTGTGCAGGGAGCAGTGCAGCAGTAGCGGTGTGTGCAGCAGCAGTGCAGCAGTAGCGGTGTGAGCAGCAGTGCAGCAGTAACGGTGTGGCAGCAGCAGTGCAGCAGCAGTGGTGCGTGCAGCAGTAGTGGTGTGTGTAGCAGCAGTGGTGCGTGCAGCAGCAGTGGTGCGTGCAGCAGCAGTGGTGTGTGCAGCAGCAGTGGTGTGTGCAGCAGCAGTGGTGTGTGCAGCAGCAGTGGTGTGTGCAGCAGC
>WNWK01015436.1:34783-47866 GCA_009830355.1 Cherax destructor | reverse complement strand
CAAGTGCCATTACCAAACAAATTTATCTCCATAAGAAATGATGTAAAATAGACTAGTCCGTTTAGACCCCCAAAATTACACTTACAAAAACATTTAAAAAAATAAACTTGCATAAAAGGGTGAGTTTGGGGACCATCGTAAGTCGGGGTACCACTGTATCTGGGAAGTTGTCTATTTCTGTTTGCCAGTCAATGTTTGTCATAGCTGTTATAAAGCTATTTATAGCTGTCTCATTATGTAGTCTGAAGGTAACTTTAGTAGTCTCTAGTGGTAATTTTCCGAGATTTGTTATGAGAAAGGTCGGGTAGTGGTCAGTGGTATTATCTGTGATTATGCCTGATATTGAAGACGCTTGTTAGTGTATGGAAGACGGGAGGAGGGTAGAGGATGGAGAAATTACTGTTTTGAAGGGGAACCCCCTTTCCATAAAGCTTTAAGGTACCAAGCCCCTTTTCTGGGGTTACTTCCCTTCTTTGTTTTTTTAATGCCACTAGGACCAGCTTGAGTCACTGAACCCTGTCGCTCAAAAAATTGTTCCAGATAGCTCTGTGTCTGGCATCTCTTTAAAATTTCTCTGAAATGGGACATGAGATTGTCATTGAACATGTCGCAGACACGGCCTGTAACAGCTTTGTTAGGGTGATGTTCCTCCATAAATGTTTGCACCCTACTCCACATTGCACAAATCTCCTTAATCTCTGAAGAAGGCACCTTCTTCCCTTTCTCTTCCTCCTCTGAAGCAATTTCCTCAGCTGTGCTCTGTTGCTCTTGCAGCTCTTCAGTGGTTAGCTCTTCATTGTGGTCCACCACCAACTCTTCCACATCCTTGCCATTCTCATCCAACCCCATGGAATTCCCCAATGCCACAGTAGATTCCACAACTGGCATAGGGTTGTCAGTGTCAGCATCAAACCCTTCAAAATCTTTGTCGAGGACACAATCTGGCCACAATTTTCTCCAAGCAGAGTTCAAAGTCTTGGAAGTCACTCCCTGCCAAACCCTATCTATAAAAGTTATGCAATTGAGGATATTGAAGTGATCTTTCCAGAACTCTCTTAGGGTCAATGCAGTGTCTGAGGTCACATCAAAGCACCTTTGAAACATGGCTTTGGTGTAGTTTTTTTTTTTGAAGTTTGAAATGATCTGCTGGTCCATGGGCTGGATGAGAGGAGTGGTATTAGGGGGCAAGAAATTCACTCTGATGAAACAAAACTCTTCCACCATTTGGTCATCCAAGTCTGGAGGATGAGCAGGAACATTGTCCATTACCAGGAGGCACTTGAGTTCCAATTTATTTTTCAGGAGATATTTCTTCACATTCGGGCCAAACACTTCATTGAACCAATCAAGGAAAATTTCCCTCGTGACTCATGCCTTACTGTTAGCCTTCCACATCACACACAAATTAGCCTTGGCGATACTGTTTTTCTTGAACACACTGGGATTTTGAGTGATACACTTCACTTTGAAATCCCCACTAGCATTACTGCAGAACACAAGAGTTAGCCTGTCTTTCATAGGCTTGTGTCCTGGCAGTGCCTTTACCTCCTGTGTGATGTAGGTCCTCTGGCATTTTCTTCCAAAAAAGGCCTGTTTTGTCACAGTTGAACACTTGTTGGGGGAGGAATTTTTCAACCTCTATGTACACCTTGAATTCACGCATATATTTTTCAGCCGCACATTTGTCAGAACTTGCAGCCTTGCCATGCCTTACCACAGTGTGTGTGCCACTATGCTCCTTAAATCTCTCAAACCAGCCTTTGCTGGCCTTAAATTCACTAACATCAGCACTCGTTCCAGGCATTTTCTTTACGAGATCATCATGCAACTGCCTTGTCTTTTCACAAATTATCGACTGCATAACACTATCTCCTGCTAACGGTTTTTGGTTAATCCACACCAACAACAAATTCTCAACATCTTTGAGTATTTGCGATCTCTTTTTTGTGAGCATATTTACCCCTTTTGCAACAATAGCTTCCTTGATTTCCTTTTTCTTGGCCACGATGGAAGCGATGGTTGTACGGGGTTTCCCATACATCTTGGCAAGCTTAATTTACTTGCTATAGCCTTTATAGACTCCTGCTGCTTTAGTATCGTACATCATAGAATCACTGAAGAATTCTATTGTGTTTCTTGCCTTCTTTATTAAAGGGCTGCCACTCTGAATTATCTTTGGCCTCATGGTGGCTTATTTTTCAGTCTCAAACACAAAAAACAATGGGTTATTACGAAATGTTTTGGATGAATGTGTCGAGTAATGTTTACTCAATGAGTAACAAAGGCAGACTGAGTCGCAAACATATGAGCGGACGCGTCTGATACGTACGATTTCCGGACCAAAATTTCGCCCCAATAAAGTGGTCTAAATCCGAAACGTACGAAATCCGGAGTTCCACTGTATTTTTATGGTTTTGAAGTTGGAGAAAAAATGATCAGTCATCGGCAACAGCAGCTTAAATGCATTAGTGACATTTACTTTTACAATTTATTGATGTCAGTACATAATTGTTTTTGTTTATTTAATTGATTCTAATGATTAACACTATACACTAGTTTCTTAAGGTATGTGTTTAATGATAAGTGTTTTAATGTACAGTGGACCCCCGGTTAAAGGCTGTTGCGGTTAAAGGCCAACTCTGTTAGAGGCCATTTTTTCGGTTAGAGGCCGTATGGGACGCATCCGTCCGCCGGCTGGGGCCGCTTGTGCTTCAGTTTGCCTGTCTCTCAGTGCGTGAGGAAGCTTCTGCTCATTCATCCAAACATTTTGCTATAATCCATTGTTTTTGGTGGTTATTTATCAAGTGCAACTGCGAAATAAGTCACCATGGCCCCAAGGAAAGTTCTTAAAGTTCCTTTGGTAAAGAAAGTGAGAAACAGTGTAATTTATTTCCATGTTTTGAGGAGTATTATGCTTTGAAACAATTGTAATACAAGTATTTCTTGTACATAGTGTTAAAGACCAGAGCAGGAAAAAATAGGAAAAAAATTTATTTGTTTCCATTCTGTATATTTTGTGAAGCGATATCAGGCTATGCATTTTCCCATGTTTGAAGTAAAAAAAAAAATAAAAACCTTGAAATGCATCTATTATCTTAAGCTAGTGTACTTAGTGTTAAACATTAAAAATACTAATAAAAAACTGAAAACAATCATACTTTGGCATCAGTAGATTGTAAAACTGCCACTGATAACTTTTTTTTTTTCCAAAATTTAACACTCCATAAAACTGTAAGCTTTTATCAGGTTCCACTCATTTTAGTCTGTAAAATCTTTTATTATTATTTTTCAAAATCTTGCCCCCACACAGGAATTTTAATTATTTGCTAATGGATTCAAGCAATTTTTGGGATTTGATTGAAAGATCTGCAAATGCCTTTTAGCCAGATTCTGATGACTGTGGGCCTGTAGGCTGCTAGTAGTAATAACCTGATTGGCAAAGCAATCAACAAGGAAGTCTGGCCTTAGGTAGGACTGTAAGGATAGAAGGGGCCTCAAAACCAGTCACAGAAGTTCTGATTAGGTTGTTCAGTAGATCTTGGTGCAGTTTAGTACGTATATACACTATATTTTACAAAAGTCTGTGTTAAGCCACAAGGAAACCATTATGGTGGAACAGTTTGATTTAGCAAAGCTATTAAATTGTAATATTCATTTCAGGAGGCAGGATGGTGAAGGAAACTGGATATTATGATGTTCTTGGGGTTAAACCCAGCGCTACTGCAGATGAACTAAAAAAAGCATACCGTAAGCTTGCTCTTAAGTACCATCCTGATAAAAATCCAAATGAAGGAGAAAAGGTGAGTGAATTGTTAATTAAAATTTTTCTTCATTTTGGTATTTTGACTTTTTTAATTAAAGAAAAAAGATTTGATCATAGGGGATGTAAGGAGGCTTTCTAGTCTAATATAGGTCGGCTATCACTAATCAGGCATCAGTGGGACATGTAGTGTGCCGGATTAGTGAGTTTACCGGATTACAGAGTGGTTAGGTTAGAATACACTTAATTAACCTATCAATAGACTCTTTCTGCTACATCTTCCTCATTTTCATCACTGCTTTCTCCTCCATTGGCTTGCTGCTGTGGATTTACAACCATCTGTACAATTTCTGAGTCAGTATAATGAAGAAATTTGAAATTATGCTAGCCGAAATTAGTGCTGAATTACTGATGGAACCGGATAACTGATTGCCGGATTAGTGATTGCCGACCTGTACCTTGCAGTGTTTTTTTCCTTGTGTTTGGTCATTATTAGTGATATTTTTAAGGAAACTTGTTGAACATAAATATATTTTTCTTTGTAGCTTAATCTGTGATTGCTAATAAATGTTTAAGACCTTAGATTCATTATATAAAATGTTTGCATGTCTATTATTTACACATTCATACTTAATTGTTAACTTCATCTAATTTAGTTTTTAATAGTGATGGGACGCTGCCAAAATTTTTGCAGACTGATACTCAATTTTAGGTCGATGCTGATACCGTGAAAATTAGCTGCAACGCACCTATACTGATACACTTTAAAAATTGGCCACTAGCCACTGATACTCAGTTTAAGGCTGATGCTCACACCATCAAAATTAGCAAATAACCACCAAAACTGTGGCACACCCCTAGTTCTTACTTAGTTCATTCGGTACATTCACTTTTCTTGATGCCCATTTTAGGGGGAAAGGGTAAAGCTATACTTGGCTCTTTATTCCCAAATTGGGAATCATATTTTGTTGAAAATATATTCACTGACTTTCTAACATTGCATATCTTATTTCTGGATATTATTTCTTATGAATGTGAGGATGGAGCAGAAATGGGATGACTAGAAATGTTATGACTAGAAATCTGAAATAGAGGAAGGATGGGTTGGGGTCATCCTAGAGAAGTTTAGAGGGTGAAGGAAGTTTTGTTTGTGAGGGGCTTAGACACCTAACAGATGTGTGTGAGCATACTCTACATACTCACACTTTGTGCTGTTAGTGTAAGTACAATATCATTTTGAAGGGATTCTGGGAAACTGGATAGCTGGAGGTGGGAAGTACAGTGCCTACATTCTGAAGGAGAGGTGGGGATGTGGGAGATGGCTGGTGTGTAAAATTTTTTTGTCAATGCACGATCTGAGAAACATTCTCTGTATCCCATAATGCAACCTCTACAATTTTACCCTAAAGAGTCAAAGCCACATCTAAACTCATTGAGACTATAGAGGTGTAGCTCAACACTGGAGAGACCTTGGAGCTTATGCTCAACATTCAAGAAGTTTAGCACTTTTAGCTTAGCACCCTATAATGAACATAAACATTCTTAAGAGGGTCAGTAACTGGAACTTAACCCAGCCTAACACTGAAAATGTTTATGCTGTTAAACTTTGAAAATTGGGTATCAGGATACAGGTGCACACTGTATCCATGTTTCTCATAGATTAACAGACCCTGAAACATCAAATAAAACACAAATGTTAAAATTCGTTAAACAGTGATAAAAGAAAAAAGTGAATGTTTATTAGAAATTATGATCGAAATTAAAGTTTATTAAACTTCAAAATATCAGAAAAAGAAAAGTTTTCATTGTATAATTCTTTCCTCTTTCAACACTCCAGCCATATCCCACCCAGGCAGGGTTATCACCTATTAACAGCTTAGGGGGTTCATTAAAACAAAATTTTGCAAATTGGCACATACAGTGGACCCCCGGCTAACGATCACCCCGGAAATCGTACAATTATGTAAGTATAATATTGTAAGTGCTTGTGGAAGTGTATTTTTGGGGGTCTGAAATAGACTAACCTACATGACATTATTTCTTAAAGAAGTAAATTTGTTCGGTAATGGCACTTGAGCAGGCTTCTGCAATGAATTTTGATAGTTAGCCGGGGGTCCACTGTATACTGCTCAGTAACAATGTGAAACTCTTTAAGAAGGAATAGTATTGTGGATTAAAGCACCATTGAAGGTGTTCATTAGTTCTTGCATGACAACGAGTTATATCCCAATTAGTAAATGGGGTCATACACAGCTGAAAGCCAATTCAGAATTTAATCTACACAGTATTGAAGATTTGAAGCCCATCAGGAGTATTCTCCAGCTTCAGTATGAAAACAAATGTTCCATTTTACTATAATTATGGTTGCAAATTGGAACTTTTAATGATGCAAACCTTTCTTTGAAAAAGAAAATCAGCCCCAAACATTTGAAGCCAGTCGAAAAGAGGCATTCTTCAGGTATCACACAAAAACAAATAGCAGTAAACCCTCCATGTAATGGGCCTCTATATAACAGACTTCGGAAATACGGTGGAACCTTGGTTTTCGTGATTAATTGTACGAAAACTGAAGCAATATTTCCCATAAATAATGTAAATCCAATTAATCTGTTCCAGACACCCAAAAATATTAACAAAAAATATATTTTATAGAGAATAACTAGTATAGTTTTACATACAGAAAACAATGAGAAATACAGTGGTACCTTGGTTTTTGTACTGCTCCCAACTCAAACAATTATGTAAGTGTATTATTGTAAGTGCTTTTGTAAGTGTATTTTTGGGGGTCTGAAACAGACTAATCTAATTTACATTTGTCCTTATGGGAACAAATTTGTTTGGTAACGGCACTTGAACAGCATTCTGGAATGAATCATCGACGAAAATCGAGATGCCACTGTAAATATAAATGCTTAATGAAATGGATAAATGAACATTTAACATCACTTTTACCTTTATTGAAGACCCTTGTTGGCATATGGAATACAGCGAGGAGGGGGGAGAGGGAGGAGAGGTTATTGTTTGGAAGGGGAATTCCCTATCTGGGGTTACTTCCCTTCTTTGTCTTTTACTGGCACTAGGACCAGCTTGAGTCACTGTACCCCTGTCGTACAAAAAATCTGTCCAGAGAGGTCTGTTTCTGGCGTCTCTTTAAGATTTGCCTAATATGGGACGAGGCATTGTCATTGAACATGTTGCAGACACAGCTTTCAACTGCTTTGTTAGGGTGATATTTCTCCACAAAACTTTGCAACTCTCTCAGCTTCCTTGATTTCTTTTTTCTTCGCCAGGATGGAACTGATCGTTGATGCGGATTTTCCGTACATCCTGGCGAGATCGGCCACCCGTACGCCACTTCGTACTTAGCTACGACTTTTTTGAATTCTATCGTGTTTCTCGCTGCCTTTATCAAAGGGCTGGCACTCGGAACTTTCTTTGGCCCCATGGTGGCTTATTTAGCAGTCCCACTTAATAAACAAACACAAAAAACAATGGATTATTATGAAATGTTTTGACTGACTGCACGGGGTGATGCTCACTCAATGATAAACAAAGGCAGACCGAATCACTCAGCGCTTGAGTGGCAGAGTGACGCGGGCGGGCAGGTGGACGCTTTCGGTATGGACCATCGTCAACTCTACGAAAACCAAGGTGATTTATGAAAACTGGGTCAAAATTTCGATGGAAAAAGTCGTCGAAAACCGAATCCTACAAAAACTGGGGCGTACGAAAACCGAGGTTCCACTGTACAGTGGAACCTCGACTGCAGTGTATTTTTGTATGGTTTTAATGGCTGTAAAGGCACTCCTCAGTGTCCTACCTGTTTAACGACCACTTGGACTTATGATCAGTTCTCTGACCAGTCTGTATTGTATGCTGTTCGAGAACTTTGGCTGCAGAAATTGCCGGACGTGTGACGTGATTTCAGTTATAAAACCCATCAAAATCTTGTTCATTTCTGTAACATATCTTTCATTCTGTGAAATGAGACCAAGAAACCAAGAATTCAACCATAAAAACCATATGAAAATACATGGCAAAGTTATTTCAAATCAAATACATGGTCGCAGTTTTTTCTCTTGAACGATTCCTTACTAAGGAATTGGAATGCTATTCTCAAGTTTGCCAGGCTCCCTTATCCTGCAGCAGTTATCTGTTTGATGTGTGCTTCCGGAGACGTGCTCGGTGTTATACTCGCCCCAAGATCTTTCTCCTTGAGTGAGGTTTGCACGGCATCTCAGCGTCAAGCAATTTCCAAGATTACATATTTTGTCTATAAATTTGTTCTTTATTGTGCACCCCATAGTACAAGATAGTTGGAAGCACAGCAGCACTTGGAAGAGGAAGAAGAGGAATGAATGGAGGAAGTACAAAAGATCACTGTAAAGGGGTTAGCTGGTGTGTGTGTGTGTGTTGACATTCTTGGTGTGTCTTTTGTTTACGAGTTCATCTAAAGATAGTTGTTAGAAATGATTGAACTCTGTGAACAAGGAATGTTGATGGTAATAATAAGTCACTCTGGGGTGCTTTAAATGTCATATATTTCATGTAGGTTTGGTAGTTCGCCCATTTTAAATTCTAAGACCCTGGGAGCAAGTTTGTGAGCGGGGGTTGCGACAATGCAACCTTCCTAGGACGACCCCTACCTCTTTCCCCGATCCCAGATTTATACTCTGCTAGTCATCTTATTTTTCTCCAGCCTCTTGAAATATCCAAACTATTATTGTCACAACTTATAATTATTATAACTTTTTTTTTTTTTTTTTATCTTTGGCCATCTCGCACTAAGATAGGGTGACCCGACAAAGAAAAAACCTTTCACCGTCACTCATTCAATTACGTCTTGCCAGATGGGCACTGACATCACAGTTCAGATGACATCAGCACCCTTCTGGCAATACAGTGATTGAGAAAGTGTTTTCTGTCAGGTCACCCTATCTTGGTGGGAGATGGCCGAAATGTTGCAAAAAAAAAAAAAATGTTTGCATTTATACGAAGTGCTATTTTTATAAGCCATGTCTTCTTACCTTTTCTCCATTTGTTCTCTTATTTTATTCATCAAACATTTCAGTGTATTGATTATTACATCCATTTCTGGAGCTTAACTAATAATAATAAAATTTTGGATTCTGTCATCTATAATATATTGTGAATTTCATTACTAATGTTGCTTGTCTTTTATAGATAATCTGTTTTGAAATATGCTTAGTATTTTCAGATACTTATTTGTTTTTTTAAGACTGGTTTTGTAACTCCTTCCTTTCATCTTACAAATACTTTTGTATATCTTTCATTCACTGTTTCCTTCATTAGTTTTTTATAACTTGCATCTGCTCCTTTCATCACTTTTTATTTCCTTGCCCACATGTTTGTTATAATAAAATTATTAGTAATACTGTATTTTTTTGTGTGTACACAGTTCAAGCTAATCTCTCAAGCATATGAGGTGTTGAGCAATGATGAGAAAAGAAAAATTTATGATCAGGGAGGTGAGCAGGCACTTAAGGAAGGTGGTTCAGGAGGCGGGACCTTCACATCACCAATGGACATCTTTGACATGTTCTTTGGAGGAGGCATGAGACGAAGCCGTGAAAAGAAGTAAATACTGCCCGACTGTTTTTTTAATTAGTTCACATTCTTTAATGTTGGGATGTAATTTATATTCAGAAATTTGTGATGAAACTGGTCAATTTGTTTTGCAAAGAAGCAACTGGTGTGAAATAATTTCATTAAATCTAGTCTAGTATAATCACTTATAATAGGCACTAGCAGTACTAATGCTGACATGTAGATCAAAGTACTACTGTACATATTTAGCAGTAGGGCAAGTATATATTTATCACTAAAAATAATGATTCACTTATCCAATAGGATAAGAAAGTTAAAAATTATATATATATATATATATATATATATATATATATACAATGGACCCCCAGTTTACGTACTGCTCCAAACTCGAACAATTATGTAAGTGTATTTTTTGGGGTCTAAAAGGACTAATCTAATTTACATTATTCCTTATGGGAACAAATTCCTTCAGTAACGGCACTTGAACAGCATTCTGGAACAAATTAATTACGTAAACTGGGGGTCCACTGTATATATAACACACTTACTTTTTGCTGATGATACTGTGCTTATGGGAGATTCTAAAGAAAAGTTGCAAAGGTTAGTGGATGAGTTTGGGAGGGTGTGTAGAGGTAGAAAGTTGAAAGTGAACATAGATAAGAGTAAGGTGATGAGGGTATCAAACGATTTAAATAAAGAAAAATTGGATATCACATTGGAGAGAGGGATTATGGAAGAAGTGAATGTTTTCAGATATTTGGGAGTTGACTTGTCAGTGGATGGGTTTATGAAGGATGAGGTTAACCATAGAATTGATGAAGGAAAAAAGGCGAGTGGTACGTTGAGGTATCTGTGGAGACAAAACACATCATCCATGGAGGCAAAAAAGGGAATGTTCGAAAGTATAGTGGTACCAACACTCTTATATGGGTGTGAAGCATGGGTTGCAAATGCTGCAGCAAGGAGGCAGCTGGAGGCAGTAGAGATGTCCTGTCTAAGGGCAATGTGTGGTGTAAATATTATGCAGAAAATTCGGAGTGTGGAAATTAGGAGGTGTGGAGTTACTAAAAGTATTTGTCAGAGGGCTGAAGAGGGGTTGTTGAGATGGTTTGGTCATTTATAGAGAATGGATCAAAGTAGAATGACTTGGAGAGTGTATAAATCTGTAGGGGAAGGAAGGCGGGGTAGGGGTCGTCCTCGAAAAGGTTGGAAGGAGGTGCTTGGACTTCCAGCAAACATGTGTGAGCGTGTTAGATAGGAGTGAATGGAGACAAATGGTTTTTGGGACCTGATGCGCTGTTGGAGTGTGAGGAAGGTAATATTTTGTGAAGGGATTCAGAGAAACCAGTTAATTGATTTAGTTGGACTTGAGTCCTGGAAATGGGAAGTACAATGCCTGTACTTTAAAGGAGGGGATTGAGATATTGGCAGTTTGGAGGGATTTTCTGAACTGTTTACATTTACTAAATTAGTTTCTGAATTATCCATTTAACTTTACACAATTTAGACTGATTAATCTATTAATTCTGATTTTGGTGGATCTTGGCATGAATGCCAGTGTACTGTGAGTTTGCTTGGGATTAGGTAAAGGTGCTTAGTGTGTAGTATTTGCAGCAGATGTGTATGCTGTTATAACTTTTTTTTTTTTTTCCTCCTATTGGAAATGTGAGCCTTGGATTATCTTAACTTCAGGAAGTAGAGGCCAAAGAGTTTTTCAAGCATTTTGTTATTTGAAACCAGTTATTTAAATGATACAAGTTTCCTTTCTTGGTACTAGTGCTTTGTTCCCACTGAACACAGTACGATTCATTTTAAAATATGAATAGATTTTGGTGTATGGTTTTATGAACCACAGACCTTGCCACCTTCATGTGTCTAGTTTTGACTAGTAAAGTTAGCCAGACATGACCTGAGAATAATAAAAAGGAAATTGACATTCTCAGTAGAAAGTGGGAGGCCAACTGAGCTAATAGTAGGGAAGTCGAAATACTGGTGACTGGAGGTAATTTTGACGAGGTTATTTGCAAGCTCTTCATGGAATTTTACATAGTAGTTTTTCATAATTATAAACATTGTGATACAACACAATGTTGCTTAATCCTATCCATACTAATCCCAACCCATACTAATGTCAGAATTATTAGTATTATTAAACATCAGCTAAATATACTATATTTTATCTCGTTAACTCACGTTTGTGGAATTATTGCATCAATGAACATACTCTTGGCTTGTTGTCATAGGGGGATAGTAAGAAATTCATTGCCTATTTTGCTTAATCTACGTCAGCCCTATTTGAATTTTATATAAATTTATTTTTCTTATTTCACCCTATTTTTTGTAAACAGGGTGAAAGATGTAATCCATCAAATGAATGTGACCCTAGAGGAGTTGTATAATGGTGCTGTGAGAAAGCTTGCACTACAGAAGCATGTAATCTGCAGCAAATGTGAAGGTCAGGGTGGCAAGAAACCCCCAGAGAAGTGTCCAAGTTGTAGAGGAACAGGCATGCAGGTTTGTTAATGATTAATGCATATAATGCTCTGAATGTTTCTTTAGAATATCTTCTTACATGGTAGTTTCACTGTGATCTGGGTTATATAAACATTATATTTAACACTTTCAGGGTCCAAGGCCATTTTTGGAAGGGGTGTGCTAGTGTCCAAGAATTTAAAAAAAAAAATTATTTTTTCTTATGAAATGGTAGAGAATCTTTTTCTGAAGGTAATAAAACAGTGTGAAATTTGATTGAAAATTGACGAAATTATGCTATCGCGAATTTTGATGTGTCAGCGATATTTACGCATCAGTGATTTTGCCGACTTTGACTCCCATTTTAGGCCAATTAAATTATTCCAGTCCACCAAATTCTTAGCTATTTCACTAGTATTACTTCTATTCTATTGATTGAGCACAAGAAATCGCCCAGTCAACTGTTTCAACTACAAAATAGTGGTTGGAAATTGGTAATTTAGCCAATTTAACTCAAAGTTCAAAATATTCCAATTTCAAAATAGGGTGCATAATAAACAAAGCAGGCATTTCTGGCACTAAACTAACATTTCCTTTGTTCATTAGTTACGTTTTCAGTCTTTACAAATGAATTCCATTTTTATTTTTTATTCAGATAATGAATTTATATTCAAACCAAAAAGTGGAAGATTTACTGTTATGCTATATTGTAATAATTGTGCAAATAATATCACCACATTTGTAAACATATATTAGACCCACCAGCTGGCACGTATTAGATGTGTGAGGTCATTTGTTTACTCTTGAACATAGGCAAAAATTTAACATTTCCATTATTTTGAGCTCAGTTTCAAGCCATTTGCAGTACTAAAACCAATCGAAATCATCTCTATATCTGTAATACATCTTCCATTCTATCAAATGAGACCAAGAAATCGCAAATACAACTATGCAGTATACAAAAAAACACTGCAAAGTCGCTCTTTTAATCGAAAATTGATTTTTTTTTTTTCTCATTATGCACTGTTCCAGGATTTGTTTTATGTGGTGCACACTTACCACATAGATGTATTCTCTCATATCTAGGCCCAAATTTGCCGCTCAAAGCTTATCTGAGCTCATGACGTAGAACTACGGTTTGGACCCAGAACTCAAAGCCGTAGAACGACGGCACGGACCCTGAAAGAGTTAAATGATTTACTTTGTTGCACATGATTTTATGGTAGGAGATATGTTAGGTTATGTTTATCTCTCTCTCGCTCTCTCTCGTGCTCTCTCGC
>WNWK01015436.1:8600-34683 GCA_009830355.1 Cherax destructor | reverse complement strand
AGAAGTAAATGTTTTCAGATATTTGGGAGTTGAGTGTCAGGATGGGTTTATGAAGGATGAGGTTAACCATAGAATTGATGAAGGAAAAAAGGTGAGTGATGCGTTGAGGTATCTGTGGAGACAAAAAACGTTATCCAAGGAGGCAAAGAAGGGAATGTACGAAAGTATAGTGGTACCAACACTCTTATATGGGGTGTGAAGCATGGGTTGCAAATGCTGCAGCGAGGAGGAGGCTGGAGGGAGTGGAGATGTCCTGTCTAAGGGCAATGTATGGTGTAAATATGCAGAAAATTCGGAATGTGGAAATTAGGAGAAGGTGTGGAGTTACTAAAAGTATTTGTCAGAGGGCTGAAGAGGGGTTGTTGAGGTGGTTTGGTCATTTAGAGAGAATGGATCAAAGTAGAATGACTTGGAGAGCGTATAAATCTGTAGGGGAAGGAAGGCGGGGTAGGGGTCGCCTAGAAAAGTTTGGAGGAGGGGGTAAAGGAGGTTTTGTGGGCGAGGGGCTTGGACTTCCAGCAAGCATGTGTGTGCGCGTGTGAATGGTTTTTGGGACATGACGATCTGTTGGAGTGTGAGCAGGGTAACATTTTGTGAAGGGATTCAGGGAAACCAGTTAATTAATTTAGTTGGACTTGAGTCCTGGAAATGGGAAGTACAATGCCTGCACTTTAAAGGAGGGGTCTGGGATAGTGACAGCTGGGAGGGATTATTCTCAGCTGTCATATCTGAGTGCCTCTGCAAAGACAGTGATTATGTATGAGTGTGGTGAAAGTGTTGAATAATGAAAGTATTTTCTTTTTGGGGATTTTCTTTCTTTTTGGGTCACCCTGCTTCGGTGGGAGATGGCCGACTTGTTGAAAAAAAAAAAAAGTACAGTGGACCCCTGGTTTTCGTGATGCTCCAAACTCGAACAATTATGTAAGTGTATTTTTGTAAGAGCTTTTGTAAGTATATTTTTGGGGTCTAAAAGGACTAATCTAATTTACATTATTCCTTAAGGGAATAATTCGTTTGGTAACGGCACTTGAACAGCATTCTGGAACGAAAAAATCACGAAAACCGGGGGTCCACTGTATTATACGTGTGTACTAATAATAATAATACGTATAATATAATAAAATAATGATACATACATGTATACAGTGGTCCCTAGGTTTTCGGTCATCTCCAAACTCTAACATTTATGTAAGTGTATTTTCGTAAGTGCTTTTGCAAGTGTATTTTTGGGGGTCTGAAGTAGACTAACCTACGTGACATTATTTCTTAAGGAAGTAAATTCGTTCGGTAATGGCACTTGAGTAGCATTCTGGAAAGAATTTTCGGCAAAAACCGAGGGTCCACTGTACAGTGGACCCCGGTTTTCTTAATTTATTCGTTCCAGAATGCTGTTCAAGTGCCATTACCAAACAAATTTATTCCCATAAGGAATAATGTAAATTAGACTAGTCCTTTTAGACCCCCAAAAATACACTTACAAAAGCACTTGCAAAAATACACTTACATAATTGTTCGAGTTTGGAGCATAATGAACACCGGGGGTCCACTGTAATATACTGTATTACTATAATAATAATAGGTGAGATTCAGAACACGACGAGATGACAGGCCGAGTACCACCACAACGCTGAGCAGTGCACATGTGCTGACGGAGCTTACCTCGCGGTGGAAGGAATTCTTGTTTTTCTTATGTTTCGTGCAGTTATTTTGCCAAATTTCTTTTTTCTAACCATGGGTCTTAAGAAAGCAAGCCCAAAGGACAGTGTTGAGAAGAAATAGAGGATGATTTCCATGGAATTAAAGCAGGAAATCATAGATAAACACACAATAGGTGCGAGGGTTAAGGACTTGGCCAGGGAGTACCAGTGTAGCAAATCTACAATATGTACAGTACTAAAGCAGGAGTATATAAAGACTATAATGCCAGCAAAGGGCGTTACAGTAATTTCTAAGCAGCGGATCTCAATGAAAAGATGGGAAAGCTGCTGTTGACGTGGTTGACAGAAGCAGCTCGCAGGAGATACCGTGACTGAGGGTATCATCTGTGAGAAGGCACGAGGCATTTACGCTATAGCAATTAAGTGTAGCATTTAAGCGATTAAGCAATAGAAAAAGGACGAAACAAAATGAACTGACAGCATACGCTGCTCTTCCTATCTTTTCCACCGTCAACCTTCGCTATCATTTTTTTCCCAAGGTACGTACACCAGTATTTCTACATTGTTTTCCTTATGAAAGTAGTGATCTAATGCAGTTAGCCTCACAAACTCAGTTTTCTCTTATAATAACACCTCTGAAGGGGAGACGTTTTCATAGTGGGAGCGAGAATGCCCATGACCACTCCTCTGCCACCGTCCACTAGCCACATATGTAGTGACATTTTATTCATTCTAGTGTATATCAGGTTTCTGTTATTTATATTTTTTATTATGTCATTAGATGAATTGATAGATAAATAAGCCGTAGAATTGATATTAGTGTTATTTTGTCATGCCTCCTGAGAGCAGGAATTGCCGTTGGAACGGATTAATGGCATTTCAAATAATTTAAATGAGGAAAATTGACTCGACATATGAACAAATCAGGATATGAACAAGGTTACAGAATGGATTAAGTTCGTAAACCGAGGTTCCACTGTACAGTGGACCCTCGGTTAGCGGCCGTTCCTGTTAGCGGCCAACTCGGTTAGCGGCCGGTTTTGCGGCTCCCGGTTAGCGGCCGTATTGGACGCGTCAACCCGCCGGCTGGGGACGCTTGCGCTTCAGTTTGTCTCTCTCTCTCGGTACATAAGGAAGCTTCTGCTCATTCATACAAACATTTCGCTTGTTTTCCATTGTTTTTTGCCAGTGCAACTGCGAAATAAGTAACCATGGCTCCCAAGAAAGTTCCTAGTAAAGTTCCTGTGGCAAAGAGAGTGAGAAATACCATGGCATTTAAGAGAGAAGTGATTGAGAAATATGAGTGGTGTGTGGGTGCTGGAACTTGCCAGGATGTTTGGCAAAAACAAATCAACAATTACAACCATCCTGTCAAAGAAAGAACAGATCAAGGTGGCTGATGTTGCCAAAGGAGTAAATGTGCTTATGAAACAAAGGTCACCAATAATGGAACAAATGGAAAAGTTATTATTATTGTCGATTAAAGAAAAACAAATGGTGGGAGACAGTTTAGTGGAGTCTGTTATTTGTGAGAAGGCAAGGCGTTTGCATGAAGATCTTGTGAAGAAAACTCCTGGAACAAGTGCTGCTGGTAGTGAATTTAGGGCCAACAAAGGCTGGTTTGAGAGATTTAAGAAGCGTAGTGGCATACAGTGTTGTAAGGCATGGTGAGGCTGCAAGTTCAGACAAACATTCTGCTGAAAAGTTTGTGCAGGAATTTCAGGACTACATAAAGTGAAAATCTGAAACCCCAACAAGTGTTTAACTGTGACGAAACAGGCCTCTTTTGGAAGAAAATGCCAAGGAGGACCTACATCACGCAGGAGGAAAAAAGACTGCCAGGACACAAGCCTATGAAAGACAGGCTAACTCTCATGTTGTGTAGCAATGCAAGTGGGGATTTCAAAGTGAAGCCTTTACTCGTGTATTACTCTGAAACTCCCAGTGTGTTCACGAAACACAATGATCACAAGAAAAGATTGTGTGTGATGTGGAAATCAAGTCAAAATGCATGGGTCACAAGGTCAATTTTCAAAGATTGGGTTAATGATGTGTTTGGCCCAAGTGTTAAAAAATACCTTCAGGATAACAATTTGGGACTCAAGTGCCTCCTGGTACTGGACAATGCTCCTGCACATCCTCCAGACTTGGAAGACCAAATGTCTAGGGACTTCAGATTTATAAAAGTGAAGTTCTTGCCACCTAACACCACTCCTCTTCTCCAGCCCATGGACCAGCAGGTCATTTCTAACTTCAAGAAACTGTACACCAAAGCAGTGTTTCAGAAGTGCTTTGAAATGACCTCAGACACTGAAATGACCCTTAGAGAGTTCTGGAAGATTCACTTCAATATCTACAACTGCATAGGCCTTATAGGTAAGGCTTGGGAGGGAGTGACTACCAGGACTTCGAACTCTGCTTGGAGACCACTGTGGCCAGATTGTGTCCAACAGAGGGATTTTGAAGGATTTGCAGCTGACGACCCTGTGCCTGTTGTGGAAGATAGTGACATTGGGGAACAGCCTGGGGTTGGAAGTGAGTGGTGAGGATGTGGAAGAGTTGGTGGAGGACCACAGGGTAGAGCTAACAACTGAAGAGCTGCAAGAGCTTCATCTGGAACAGCAACAGACCACAGCTCAGGAACTTGCTTCAGAAAGGGAGGAGGAGGAAAAGGAAGAGAAGGTGCCTTCTGCAGAGATTAAGGAAATTTGTTCTATGTGGACTAAGGTGCAGACATTTGTTGAAAAACACCATCCTGACCAAGCTGAAACAAGCCATATCTGCAACATGTTTAGTGACAAAACGTTGTCCCACTTCAGGGACATGTTAAAGAGGCGCCAGAAACAGAGCACTCTGGACACTTATTTTTCTAGACAAGGTTCTAGTGACTCAAGCTGGTCCTAGTGGCATTAAAAGAATAAGAAGTGACCCCAGAGAGGGACTTGTCATCTGCAGTCCTTTTGGAGGGGGATTCCCCTTCCAACTAGTAACTCCTCCCTATTTCCTCCTCCCTATCTTCCAGAAGCCAGCATTAGTCTTCAATAAAGGTATGTAATACTGATTTAATTGTTAAAATTATTTATTGGTGAATATTTTTATCTGGAACAGATTAATTGCATTTACATTAATTCTTATGGGAAATATCAATTCGGTTAAAGGCCATTTCGGTTAAAGGCCTAGCTCCTGGAACGGATTAAGGCCGCTAACCGAGGGTCCACTGTATATAGAGAATAAAAGGTGAAGAGAATGGTGAGAGAGTGCAAAAGGAGAGCAAATGATAATGGAAGAGGCACTGTCAAAAAATTTTGCTGAGAATAAGAAAAAATTTTGGAGCGAGATAAACAAGTTAAGAAAGCCTAGGGAATGATTGGATTTGTAAATTAAAAACTGAATAGGGGAGTTAATAGATGGGGAGCTGGAGGTATTGGGTAGATTGTGAGAATATTTTGAGGAACTTTTAAATGTCGAAGAAAGGGAGGCAGTAATTTCATGCACTGGCCTGGGAGGTATAACATCTTTTAGGAGTGAAGAAGAGCAGGATGCGAGTGTGGGGGAGGTATTACGCAGAATGAAAGAAGGTAAAGCAGCTGGAACAGATGGTATCATGAGAGAAATGTTAAAAGCAGGGGGGAGATCTAGTGTTGGAGTGGTTGGTATTTTTGTTTAATAAATGTATGAAAGCGGGGAAGGTACCTAGGGATTGGCAGTGTATAATTCCTTTATACAAAAGGAAGGGGGTCAAAAGACTGCAAAAATTATAGGGGAATAAGTTTACTGAGTATACCAGGTAAGGTGTATGGTAGGGTTATTATTGAAAGAATTAGAGGTAAGACAAAGAGCAGGATTGCAGCTGAGCAAGGCGGCTTTAGAATGGGTAGGGGATGTGTAGATCAGGTGTTTACATTGAAGCATATATGTGAACAGTATTTAGATAAAGGTAGGGCAGTTTTCATTATATTTATGGATTTAGAAAAGGCATATGATAGTGGATAGAGGAGCAATGTGGCAGATGTTGCAAGTGTATGGAATAGGTAGGAGTGGATAGGGGAGCAATGTGGCAGATGTAAGTGTATGCAATAGATAGTAAGTTACTAAATGCTGTAAAGTTTTTATGAGGATTGTGAGGCTCAGGTTAGGGTGTATAGGAGAGAGGGAGATTACTTCCCAGTAAAAGTAGGTCTTAGACAGGGATGTGGAATGTCAACATGGTTGTGTAACATAGTTATAGATGGGGTTGTAAAAGAAGTAAATGGTAGGGTGTTGGAGAGAGGGGTGGAATTAAATTATGAGGAATCAAATACAAAATGGGAGTTGACAGTTACTTTTTGCTGATGACTGCTTTTGGTGGATTCTAAAAAAAATGTTGCAAAGGTTAGTGGACGAGTTTGAGAGGGTGTGTAAAGGTAGAAACTTGAAAGGGAACATAGATAAGAGTAAGGTGATGAGGGTATCAAACGATTTAGATAAAAAATGGATATCACATTGGAGGGAGGGAGTATAGAAGAAGTGAACGTTTTCAGATCTTTGGGAGTTGACTTGTCAGCAGATGGGTTTATGGAAGGATGAGGTTAACCATAGAATTGATGAAGGAAAAAAGGCGAGTGGTGCGTTGAGGTATCTGTGGAGACAAAAAAAACGTTATCTATGGAAGCAAAGAAGGGAATGTACGAGATTATAGTGGTACCAACACTTGCATGGGTGTGAAGCATGGGTTGTAAATGCTGCAGCGAGGAGGCTGCTGGATGCAGTGGAGATGTTGTGTCTAAGGGCAATGTGTGGTGTAAATATTATGCAGAGAATTCATAGTGTGGAAATTAGGAGGTGTGGAGTTACTAAATGTATTAGAGGGCTGAAGAGGGGCTGTTGAGGTGGTTTGGTCATTTAGAGAGAATGGAACAAAGAATGACTTGGAGAGCGTATAAATCTGTAGGGAAAGGAAGGCAGGGTAGGGGTCGTCCCCATAAAGGTTGGAGGGAGGGGTTAAAGGAGGTTTTGTCGGCGAGGGGCTTGGACTTCCAGCAAGCATGCGTGAGCGTGTTAGATAGGAGTGAATGGAGACTAATGGTTTTTGGGACCTGACGAGCTGTTGGAGTGTGAGCAGGGTAATATTTTGTGAAGGGATTCAGGGAAACCGGTTAGCCAGACATGAGTCCTAGAAATGGGAAGTATAGTCTCTTCTTTTACCCTTTGGGGGTCGGTGGCGTACTAGTACGTTTTACGAGCAGGGGTTGGTGCCGTACTAGTACGCCCAAATTCTAGCGGCCTCAATTTAAGCAGAAAACGTCTGGTAGGCATACATATGAAAGAATGGGTCTGTGTGGTCAGTGTGCGCAGTATAAAAAAAATCCTGCAGTACACATTGCATAATGAGAGAAAAAAAACCTCTGACCGTTTTTTTCAATTAAAACATCGACTTTGCAGTCAATTTTCTTATGGTTTTTATTGATGTATTCTCGTTTTCGTGGTCTCATTTGATAGAATGGAAGATATATTACAGAAATAGAGATGATTTTGATTGGTATGACAATGACAAGTACCTTGAAATGGAGCTCAAAGTAGCGAAAATGTTCGATTTTCGACGATGTTCAAGAGTAAACAAATCACACCATGCCTCCAATACACATCAACTGGCGAGTCTTATATTTATGCACAAGTGCTCTGATATTATTTATACCATTTTTACAATGATGCAGTTGTATACATAACAGTAAATTTTCTATTTTTTGTGAGAATAAAAATTCAAAATGAAAAGCAAAAATAATGGAACAGGGGCTTGAGACGTGACTAATGAACAGAGAACATGTTATTTTAGTGCCAGGAATGTCTGCCTTGTTTACTCTGGACCCTATTTTGAAATTGGCATCGTTTGAAATTTGTGTGAAATTGGAAAATTGCCATTTTCTGACCACTATTTTGGGTAGATGAAATTGGTAAATAGGCGGTTTCTTGTACTCAATCGATAGAAGAAATGGAGTTCTAGCGAAATAGCTATAATTTTAGGAGACTGAAACATTGGAATTTGTCGAAAATTGGGCTCAAAGTGGGCAAAATCGCTGATGCGTAAGTGTCATGGCTACCGCTAACTTCGCGAAAGCATAATTCCGTTAGTTTTCGATCAAATTTCATAATTTTGGTGGCGTTATGATCGGAAAAAGATTCTCTATCATTTCATAAGAATTTTTTTTTTTTTTTTTTCAAAATTTTTTTCGACCCCAGGAACACTTTCCTGAGAAGGCCTGTCGACCCCCAAATACAACTTTTACATGTGGGATCACATCCAGCAAGGCTTCTTGATGAGTATGGAATTTATCAAGAGTGAAGACAACCTGGAATGCCTGCACTTACTGTGCAGGTAAAACTTGACTTCAGGAATAGTGATGCTTAAAGCAGTCAATAAATATTTCCTGTCATCCTTGCTGACTAGTTTCACCTCCAAATTACTGGTAAGGGGTTTTTATCCACACCTTTCAAAGCATGAGGATTCTTGGAGTGATAAATAACCATGGGTTTACATTTGAAATCGCCTGATGCATTACCACAAAGGAGCAAGTTGAAGCCCAGTTCACTTTTTTCTTGCTAACTGATATAAGTTCTTGTTGGCATTTTGTTCCCATATACACTTTTCTCATCAGCTTTAAACACTTGCTCTAGCTCGTAGCCACCCTCAAAAATAATTTCTTGCAATTCGTCAGGGAAATTACTTGCTGCTGTATGATCAGCTGAAGCACTTACACAACTTAGTTGTGGAACCAGCCAATGCTAAACACACTCTTGTTCAGGCCTTCCTCATCACATACTGTATTTTACAACTGTAAGGCTTTTTCCCAAATTAAGATGAAATTAAGTGGTGCACCTTTCTTTGTTTTTTGTTCATTCCACTTGAGCAATAAGTTTTGTCTTATTTACTTGTGATCTGTGTCATTCTTTTCATGAGATGGAAACCTGGGGTAATTCATTACACAAGCCCATATATTTGCCTCATTTTTATTTTAATTGTACAAACCGACGCTTCATTAAGGCCATAAGCTCTCGCTACGTCCACCACACATGAACCGCTTGTCTTGTATCTCAATTTTCTTCATAACCTGAATACTTAAATCTTTTCTTGCCACTTCCAGGATAACTCTCATTGCCATACAAGATATGGCAGTGAAAAGACCAAAACCCAATTTACAAACAAATCTGAGAATTGTCCATGTTTGCATGGAGCATTGGGATGGGGGTGGCAGGGGAGGAAGGTAGGCCTTCCCTACAGAGACAGTGGCTTGACCCAGAGGCAGAAGGCCTGAGGGCACACTGCACAGAGGAGCAATATCCCTCTATCCAACTGGCAGCGCTCCAAAAAATTTTCCCACCACCCAGAAACGGAAGTGTAAAGTAAATTTTACGAAATGTTGTATAAAAATATTCCACAATAGTGTAATAACCAAAATGTGGTAAATAAACCTGTGTAATATAACGGTCTACTGTAAATAGCCTGACATTTCTCCACTTAGAATATACAGCATAAATTGATGCAAGTAATTTTCCTTTTTTTTCTGATTGTCTTCTAACACTGTACATGGAGTACTTAAGATATTAAAATTGTTTCAAGGTGTAATACTCCTCAAATCATGGAAATAAAATAAACCCTTGATATTATGGGCTAATAGGGAAAGGGGGGTTGTCAGTGTCTATTATATCAGAATAATACTCAAATAACCTGCATGTAGGGGATGGCTAGAATGTTAAAAAAAAAAAAAAAAAAAAAAAAATAGTTTGAGGGAATATTCTGGATTATATAAACAATGTAATTTCTGTGTCCATAACATGTGTGCGCCTTCAAGGCTGCTGTAAAAGATATTTAAAAGGACATCTTGTGATATTACAATTGTTTCAAGATATAATAATCATGGAAATAAATAATTTACTATATTGGGCAATTGTAGATCAAATCTTGTGTTATTTGGGATGAATTCCACTGTTAGTATCATAAAATTGGAATACATTTGGAATAAGGCATCATCCTGCCAGTTCTACACCCAGGTGTGCTGTATAACTCCTGTGGTTTAGCGCTTCTATTTGATTATAATAATACACCCAGGTGTGGCAGCTGGTAGTGGAACAGGGCTTGGTTTCATTGTTTGCTTATGCCTGTTAGGTAGTGTTACCCCATGATGTACACTGTAGACCTATTTGATCTTAGATTTTTTTCTAAGGCATGAAGAGGTAGGAAACCCTAACAGTTGTGCTGAGCTCAAAAACATTGGCAGGTAGTGTATTTGTTTTAGTTTAATATCTTTATTATGCACCCTATACCCATCCTGTGGGCGGTAGTCAAAAGATTGCAGAGGTACATAATGGGTCCAGAGACTGGGCCCCAAAGTTTTGATAGATGAAAAATTTGAAGGTATGAAAAATGGTTTACTAGCATATCCAACACTTAAGCATCACCTTTTGTACATTGGACACAGTTAAAGGTCAGAATATCTTTTTTATGTTCCTAGTATTTCCTAAAGATTAAAAAAAAAAATAGATTTTTCAAAATTACTCATTTTTATATTCCTTTTTGACAAATATGGTTGACTTTCATTTTTTTGCAAAATTTAATAGCCAGTGAAGTGGTAATTAGAGGCTTTCTACCTCTTAACTTTCAGGTGCGAATCCAGCAGCTTGGACCTGGTATGGTGTCGCAAGTGCAGAGTATGTGTGGAGAATGCCAAGGCCAAGGCGAGCGTATTCATCCCAAAGATAGATGTAAAAACTGTGAAGGAAAGAAGGTAGTTTCAAATGCAAAAACATCTGCTTTAATGACTTATTAATTACATGATAATCAAGAATGGCTCTGCTTGCCATAGTAAATAACATTAAAATTGGTTCATATGAAGTATTTTTTTTAAAGTTACTTAGCTCATTAATTTTGTTTTAAATTCAAGGTTGTTAAAGATAGAAAAATCCTAGAGGTACATGTAGACAAAGGTATGGAGGATGGTCAGAAAGTGGTATTCTCTGGAGAAGGGGACCAAGAACCAGGTTTAGAACCAGGTGATATCATCATTGTGTTGGATGAAAAGGAACATCCAGTATTCAGGTTGGTCATATATTTTCAGTAGTATTGCCATTTTAACTAAATAATAGGCAATGGATGATTAAACTTGACACTGATTAGGCATTTTACAATAATTTCTAATATACTGTAATTAACTGTTTAAGTTAAAGGGGAGGGAGTGAATTAGCTGGTAGTCTTGCCTTTTTGAATTTTGAAGTTTTGAATTTTTGAAATTGTCCATTTCATTTCATATCTTTACCTCTTGTGTTTAAGCTTTTTCAGGATATTCCTGTATCATTTAGGTGGGTAATTTTAAACCATCCTTGTGTTTCCTGTATAAAGGCAAAGAAATACTTAGGGCCAAATTGTTCTGAATCAGATTATTAGTGTTCATTATGTACACTTGTTCCAGTCATAACTTAAAAGAATTAGCTTAGGTATAAGTTACTTTAAAGTTGTTTAGAAACCTCTGGTTTAAAGTATTTTTTTTTTATCTTGTATGCTAATGCTTAGGATTAGAAGTACAGTGGTACCTCGAGTTACGATATTTTTTCGTTTGAGAATGCTGTTCAAGTGCCATTACCAAACGAATTTATCCCCATAAGGAATAATGTAAAATAGACTAGTCCTTTTACACCCCCAAAAATATACTTACAAAAGCATTTAAAAAAATAAACTTACATAAAAGGGCGATTTTGGGGACCATCGTAACTCGAGGTACCACTGTACTTGCAATGTTCTGAATTTAACATTGGACACAGTTTCTGGCATTTAGAATTTTTATTTTTTTACAGGTTGCTTTTATTGTAATGATTTTTTTAAAATTGGTTATAAAAAGTATTGTTGAATATTTTAATATTTCTGATGCTAAGATATAAAATATTCAGGTCGGCCATCACTAATCCGGCAGTCAGTCATCCGGTTCCTCAGTTATCCGGCACTAATTTCCGCTAGCATAATTTCAAATTTCCAGGGTCGCCACACAAACCTGCTGCTACTGTGTGGTGGCGCTACTGTGTGGTGGCGCTACTTGCTGCATAAGTCATTCCAATTTCTTTTCCTCCATTTGTTGTTATAACCTGCTTGCTTTTAGCCCTAGCCATGGTTCCAACAAATAAAAGAAATGCTTCTCGTTTTGTAAAGCACATACACAGTACATTGTCCATAAAAGATAAGGTGGCTTTGAAGCCACTGTTGGTTGCCACGAGCTCAGTCTTATGATGCAGGGGAATATGCTTTATTATTACGCTAATATCAACACTATGGCTTATTTACCTATCACAATTTATCTAATATGACATAATATAAATAACATAAAAACATGGTAAATACTCCAGAATGAATAATATTTAGCATAATACCGAGCGGTTCGAAGGAGGTATGAAGAGGATATGGGATAAAAGTACCATCCTCCTATCCCTGTCTTGGGGGCTTATATTAGAGAAAACTGAGTGTAGCACAGGACTAACTGTGATATACACTCGTAATACACCTTGGACTTTCCATATATGATTTTTAGTAATTTTTTTTTTCTCAGTTGTTTGTTGGGCTATCTTATTGAAACTTGGGCAATGTATGATGGAAAGATGTTTCTTAACGTACACCAAAAATGAAAGAAATCTGACAATAAATAATGAAGTTCACTTCTCAAGCCATCAGCCACCCACTTAGCGGTACAGTGGACCCCCGAGTAACGTAAAAACTTCATTCCAGAAGCCTGCTCAAGTGCCATTACCGAACGAATTTACTCCCTAAAGGAATAATGTCACGTAGGTTAGTCTATTTCAGACCCCCAAAAATACACTTCCACAAGCACTTACAATATTATACTTACATAATTGTACGATTTCCGGGGTGTTTGTTACTCGAGGGTCCACTGTATATTTTTGTATGGTTTTTATGGTTGTATTCTCGTTTTTTTGGTCTCATTTGATAGAATGGAAGATATATTACAGAAATAGATATATGATTTTGATTGGTTTCACGATGAAAAGTATACCTTGAAATTGAGCTCAAAGTAGTGGAAATGTTAGATTTTTGCCATGTTCAAGAGTAAACAAATGACGTCACCGTCCAATGTGTCCAACTGACCAATCTAATATGCAGTCATGAATGGGTTGGCATTATTTATGCAATTATTACAATAATGCAGTAGTCTGCATAACAGTAAATCTTCTATTTTTTGTGTGAATAAAAATTTAAAATGGAAAGCAAGAGTAATGAGAGGCGCCTGGAGATGTGACTAATGAACAGAGAAAATGTTATTTTAGTGCTAGGAATGTCTGCATTGTTTATTCTGGACCCTATTTTGAAATTGGCATCTTTTAAAATTTGTGTGAAATTGGCCAAATTGCCAATTTCTGACCACTTTATTGGGTAGTTGAAACAAGTGAATGGGCGATTTCTTGTACTCGGTTGACAGAATAGAAGCAAGTAAATAAGTAGTAATTTTATTCAGATATACACAAATACAGTTACATAATTTTGGCAAATGTTGCAAGTGTATGGAATAGGTAGTAAGTTACTGAAGGCTGTAAAGAGTTTTTATGAGGATAGTGAGGCTCAGGTTAGGGTGTGTAGGAGAGAGGGAGATTACTTCCCGGTAAAAGTAGGTCTTAGACAGGGATGTGTAATGTCACCATGGTTGTTTAATATATTTATAGATGGGGTTGTAAAAGAAGTAAATGCTAGGGTGTTGGGGAGAGGGGTGGGATTAAATTATGGAGAATTAAATGCAAAATGGGAGTTGACACAGTTACTTTTTGCTGATGATACTGTGCTTATGGGAGATTCTAAAGAAAAGTTGCATAGGTTAGTGGACGAGTTTGGGAGAGTGTGTAAAGGTAGAAAGTTAAAAGTGAACATAGATAAGAGTAAGGTGATGAGGGTATCAAACGATTTAAATAAAGAAAAATTGGATATCAGATTGGAGAGAGGATTATGGAAGAAGTAAATGTTTTCAGATATTTGGGAGTTGACGTGTCAGCGGATGGGTTTATGAAGGATGAGGTTAACCATAGAATTGATGAAGGAAAAAGGTGAGTGGTGCATTGAGGTATCTGTGGAGACAAAAACGTTATCCATGGAGGCAAAGAAGGGAATGTACGAAAGTATAGTGGTACCAACACTCTTATATGGGTGTGAAGCATGGGTTGCAAATGCTGCAGCGAGGAGGAGGCTGGAGGCAGTGGAGATGTCCTGTCTAAGGGCAATGTGTGGTGTAAATATTATGCAGAAAATTCGAATGTGGAAATTAGGAGAAGGTGTGGAGTTACTAAAAGTATTTGTCAGAGGGCTGAAGAGGGTTGTTGAGGTGGTTTGGTCATTTAGAGAGAATGGATCAAAGTAGAATGACTTGGAGAGCGTATAAATCTGTAGGGAAGGAAGGCGGGGTAGGGGTCGTCCTAGAAAAGGTTGGAGGGAAGGGGTAAAGGAGGTTTTGTGGGAGAGGGCTTGGACTTCCAGCAAGCATGTGTGAGCGTGTTAGATAGGAGTGAATGGAGACGAATGGTTTTTGGGACATGACGATCTGTTGGAGTGTGAGCAGGGTAACATTTTGTGAAGGGATTCAGGGAAACCAGTTAATTGATTTAGTTGGACTTGAGTCCTGGAAATGGGAAGTACAATGCCTGCACTTTAAAGGAGGGGTCCGAGATAGTGACAGCTGGGAGGGACTTTTCTCAGCTGTCGTATCTGAGCTCCTCTGCAAAGACAGTGATTATGTATGAGTGTGGTGAAAGTGTTGAATGATGATGAAAGTTTTTTTCTTTTTGGGGATTTTCTTTCTTTTTGGGTCACCCTGCCTCGGTGGGAGACGGCCGACTTGTTGAAAAAAAAAAAAAAAAATTCATACATAGCACCATGTGTGTAGAGAACCTAGGATAACCCAAAAAAGTTAGACAGTGACTTATTTCTATTGAGGTCCTTAAAGACCATCGTGTAATTGATGGGTTTTAACACATAATAGACCAGCTAGCCATTTTGTATAACAAACCAGAAACAAAAAGATCTTGCAAGAACCCTTGCAAGATCTGTTCTTGCAAGAGTTGCACTGAAGTGAAGATTCAGTGCAACACTTGTATAAACCTTGCTGAATTTAAACAGCACTACACAAGGAATATACTAGTGAAATAGCTGAGTTTTGTAGACTGGAACAATGGCATGGGCCAAATATAGGGTTTATATTGGGTGAAATTGCCAATGCATAAATATGTGTTGGGTTAAGTGTATTCTAACCTAACCACTCTGTAATCCAGCAAAGTCACTAATCCAATGCCCTACAGGTCCCGATGATGCTGGATTAGTGATAGCCGACCTGTATTAGTTTATTGAAAAAATTCTGTTGCATCAAACTTTCTTCTCCCAACAGACGAGTGAACAACGACCTCACTATGCAGATGCACATATTCTTAGTTGAAGCTTTGTGTGGGTTCCAGAAACCTATAAAGACATTAGATGACAGAATTATTGTTATAAGTACCATTCCAGGTAAGTTAGATATTTTTAATAACATTTTTTTTACAATGGCAATTTCTCACCAAGGCTGAGTGACTTAGAGGGAAATGTTTGCCAACATACATATAATAGCTGTCTGGGTAGAAGTGTGAGGATATTACAATTCAAATGACCCTCTCAAGGGAGGCGACTTGATGCTGGTGAGGGGCTTTTGATCTAGGAATTTGATGTAATGTCCTTCCTTGAATTGAACCCAATTGCCTATGGGTTTAGCACTCCTGTTAGGTGTAATAATGATGCCTGAAGTGTAACACCAAACCCATCCTGAGTACAGGTCTTTAAGTTTCTTCATGAAGTTATCTTGCTCACACTTTAACAGCATATCAAATCCCCAAAAACCTAGTCTCCACCCTGATCTAAATTGCTCACATACACCTATTTGATGCTCAATTGCCTACCACTTTAAACCACCACCACCACCACATACTCCAACCCTTCTTGGATGACCTATCCCTCCTGTATACCCAGATGTATGCACTCAAGTAGTCTTCCCAAAACTCCATGTTTTCTAAAATGATGAAGCCATCTCAACAATGCTTCCTCTACCTTTTTATTGTAAGATTTTAGTTAAATATTTTAACATATGTCTGTGTATAAGTTGACCCCTAAAATTGAGGTGTTAATTGAGGTATAGGACTCTTATTCCTTTGGCCTTGGCCTTATTTTCACTTCTGCCATGTATCAACCATTTTTGTATGTGGCATATTAGTTGACCCCTAGTTTTGGATTTTTTTTATGCTTAAAAAAGTTGACTTATGCTGGCATTATTTTATCAGTTGGATATTAGAGCATCCTAACACTCATTAGGCAATAAGCAAAATATTGGCATTAAACTCTGAATTTTTATTATTAACACATCGGCCGATTCCCACCAAGGCAGGGTGGCCCGAAAAAGAAACTTTCATCATCATTCACTCCATCACTGTCTTGCCAGAGGGGTGCTTTACACTACAGTTATAAAACTGCTTAAACTCTGAAATACCTGTAAAATATGCTAGTTCTATATCTGTTCTCAGCATCATTGGATAAACCCACTTTTAATACTTATTTTATCAATCTTGTTAATACTGTACTTGTATACAGCTAGCCCTCCACTTTTGTGAGTTCCACTTTCGGGAGCTTCGAACATTCGTGAATGCCCAGCCGCCCAATCATAACAATGTACTATATACAATATTTTACGATGTTTTCATGTGTTTTATGATTGTTCGTGGTTCAATAGGTTAAGGAAGCAGTATTGTTAGGCTAAGTAAATGCTATTATTATATTTCCCAACATCATATTTGCGCACCAAACATTCGCAAATTTTCAAGATTCACGAGGTTATTGATCCCCTAACCCTTGCGAATGTGGAGGGTCTCCTGTATGTGGTTTATTGTGAACTAGTATACACATCAGGCATAAAAAAGCAAATATGCAGCATTCTATTTTACTATATTATAACAAAGGAAGCTACATTACTTGCTTATTATGTAGATGAAATAGTTGCTATCACAGTAACTGTTTGAACACACAAGAAATGGTCTCATTCTTTAGAGATCCTTGTATTTCTTTCATTTACCAAAGATTGCTAGGTATATAACTATTACAGCATATATTGCCATAAGTCTGGTGGTTCTTGATGGAAAACATAATTTGTAATAATTGTAGTAAAGTGCATAGTTATTTCTAATATAAAACAAATGGTAATGTGGTTTACCCGATGACCCTAAGAATGTGTTAAATTTTATATACATTTTCAAAATGTTATTAATGCTGATGTTTTTCCTATCAGCCTTATCTAACCCATGATTACATTGTTTTTTTTAATACTTCACCTGTCTCCCACCAAGGCACCCTAGGGTGACCCAAAAAAGAAACAAACAATTTCATCATCATTTACATATAATCACTGTCTTTGCAGAGGTGCCAAGTTTAGATGTCACTCCAAACAGCCAATATCCAAAACCCTTCCTTAAATGCAGGCATTGTATTTCCCACCTCCAGGACTCAAGTCTGGCTAACTGGATTCCCTGAATCCCTTCACAAAATATTACCTTTCTCACACTCCATCAGGTCCCAACAAATATTTTACATGTTGCACATAAGAGGTAAAACTTAAATTTAGCACACAAAATCTGGTCAACAAAGTGTGTTGCACCCAGAAATTGAAGAATGAGACAATGGTGTAACACTTGGGAATCTTCAACTTGTCAGTTTTCTAAACCATTACATCGTCTTGTTATGTATTGGATTTAATGATTTTGGAAGCAGTGGACACTTTTTTTTCAGAATTGTCCATTGGAACACTATTTTCAAATTAATCCATTAAGTTGAAGTTTCAGTGTACAGTGGACCCCCGAGTTTCGGTCACCTCTGAAATCAAACAATTATGTAAGTGCTTTTGTAAGTGTATTTTTGGGGGTCTGAAATGGACTAACCTAAATGACATTATTCCTTAAGGGAGTAAATTCGTTCGGTAATGGCACTTGAGCAGCCTTCTGGAATGAATTATGACCGAAACTCGGGGGTCCACTGTACTTTAATTAAGGATAAGGACCTGGAGAGGGTTTCGGGGTTCAACGCCCCTGCGGCTCGGTCTGAGACCAGGCCTCATGGTGGATCAGGTTCTGATCAACCAGGCTGTTACTGATGTACGAACCACAGCCCGGTTGGTCAGGTACTGACTTTAGGCGCCTATCCAGTGCCTTCTTGAAAACAGCCAGGGGTCTATTGGTAATCCCCCTTATGTATGCTGGGAGGCAGTTGAACAGTCTTGGGCCTCGGACACTTATGGTGTTGTCACAGTGTACTCGTGGTGCCCTTGCTTTTCATCGGGGGAATGTTGAATCTCCTGCCGAGTCTTTTGCTTTTATAGAGAGTGATTTTCGTGTACAGGTTTGGTACCAATCCCTCCAGGACCTTCCAAGTGTATATTATCATGTATCTCTCTCGCCTGCATTCCAGGGAATAAAGATTAAGGACCTTCAACCGTTCCCAGTAATTTAGGTGCTTTATCGTACTTGTGTGCTGTGAAAGTTCTTTGTACACTCCAGGTCTGCAATGTCGCCAGCCTTGAAGGGGGCTGTTAGTGTGCAGCAGTATTCCAGCCTAGAGAGAACAAGTGATTTGAAGAGTGTCATCATGTGCTTGGCATCCCAAGTTTTGACGGTTCTCATTATCCATCCTATCATTTTCCTAGCCGATGAGGTAGATACGTTGTTGTGGTCTTTAACCCTTTTGGGGTCGGTGCCGTACTAGTAAGTTTTACGAGCAGGGGTCGGTGCCGTACTAGTACGTGTAAATTCTAGCGGCCTCAAATTAAGCGGGAAACGGCTGATAGGCCTACATATGAAAGAATGGGTCTGTGGTGTCAGTGTGCGCAGTATAAAAAAAAATCCTGCAGCACACACTGCATAATGAGAAAAAAAACTGACCGTTTTTTAGTTTAAAACAGCGACTTTGCAGTCTATTTTCATTTGGTATTTATTGATGTATTCTCGTTTTCTTCCTCTTTAAGGGGGGCTCCTTGACGAGGTAAAGAGGCTATCGGTCTGAGGAATTGGACCTTTTGGTCTTCTTCCTCAGACCGAACCTAATTACCCCCCAATCCCCCCTCCCTTTTCCCATCTTCCCCATCCTCCCTTTTCCCTTTCCTCCTCCCCCTCCTCATCCCTCCCTTATTTCCTTCCCAGTTTTACCCTGGGAGCTTCTCTCCTCAGGCATTCTAGTTCCTAGGTAGGGGGAAGGGTATCGTGGTCCATCCCATTCCGTTGAGGTCCTTGGCGGTGGTGTAGTTTGCCGTGGAATCTGGATCGCCTGGGGATGTCCCGATCCCTCTCCGGTCACCCGGGGGGTGGCCTTGGGTATCTTTCGGGCGACGGGTGTATCTCTGGAGGCCACCTTTCGGATTCCGTGGGTGGTGGCCGAAGGCGGTATGCTTTGTGGCGGATATCCGGCCGCCCTCTCTTTTGTCCGCCGAGATGGCTCGGTGGATGTGAGGTTGCTATCCCGGATTGCTGGTTTACTGGCATGAAGGGTAGGGTATGGCACGGGTTCCATGCTGCATCTGCACCACTTGCGGTGTTGAGGTCCTCTTGGGCACAGAGGGGGATTTACGCTCCCTTTCATTCCTCCTAGGAGCTATTCCTAAACGTTCCCCCCTTTTTTTATTCTTTTTTTTTATTTTTATTTTCTTTCTTTTTTTTTTCTTAAAAATAAAAAGAAAAGTAACCTAACCATGGCTGACCCAATCCATGAACCCACTACCCCCGGGCCCCTTCCTGATACCGCACCCAGTACTGACCCTGCCTCGTTAACGGATGACTCTTTGGACACCTCTCATGCCCCTGTACCTCTTGCTGGTGCTGGTTCGTCACCTGCTTCAGGTACCAGGGTCCCGACTGGCCCTTTCGATACGTCTGACCTTCGCTCTTCTCTGACCTTGATTCCGGCTTTTCCCTCGACGGTGCGGCAATTTTCGAATCGCTCGCCCGTCTCCCATCGGACCACCCCCGGTCCCACAAAAACGACCAAGACCCACACATGACGATTCGACACTCCCTTCTCGTTTATCGCAGAAACGACCAGCTCGACACGCACTCCCCTTAAACTCTGTTTCAAACTACTCAATGGACGAAGTTTTTTACTCTGCGACCGACTTCTCCTAATACCTATCTTTCAGACCATAGTATTGGTAAAGCTCTGCTACGCCATGTTGGTAAAGACATCTCATTTCACGCTCTCAAGAGCGGCACTCGCATCATCACGGTCCAGAATCCTGGCCAAGCTCGCGATCTTTCTCTTCTTACGACCATTGACACTACACCTGTTACTATTGACAAGCACCATTCCCTCAATTCTTGTTGTGGTTCTGTCATTTTGCCCCACACCATTGTCCAACGGAATTTCCAGACATGTGGTGATGACATTTTCGAGCAGCTTGAGCTCCAAGAACTCCCTATCCTTAAAGTTGACACTTTTGTCCTCCCAGCCAATAAGCGAAGACGTTATCCTTGCAATATAGCTCGTTTAACGTTTGACTGCCGAACTGCCACCTTCGGTCCACATTGCAGGTCAACGTTACAAGTTCGAAAGGTGACCCTACACCGCAAGTGTAGAAACTGCTGGCGTTTTGGTCATCCAGCAAAATATTGCAGGTCCATGGCGAATGCCCAGTCTGTGGTGCTGACGACCATGCCAGTTCTTCTTGTACTCTACCTCCCTCTTGCCTTAACTGTCATGAGGCACATCCTTCATATTCTCGCCGTTGTCAGGTTTACCTGAATGAGCGGGAAATCCGTTGTCTCAAAGAGGCGGAAGGATTCTCCTATGCTATGGCTGTCTCTCATCTTCGCCTTCAAGGGAAACTTCCCTGTATATCTTATTCTCGCATTGCTAAACGTCGCCCGCTTCTGGGGTCCCAACTTCCACGGCTTCCTCTGTGGTCGCCTCATCCTCCGTCACCCGTCTCAAATCCTTTTGATGTTTTGGCTCCGAGGTCCCTACCCGGCTTCCCATACTATCCACACTCTTTCCTCTATTCACTCGCACAGTTCTGAGTCTACACGTCCCTCGTCCTACACCTAAACCTCAGCGCCCCCTCTTATAAGCCCGGCAAAAATCCCTATTGCCAGGTTCTTCGCCTCCGACTAGTTCTGTAACGTGTGTGGAGGTTCATCCTCCTCCTCATACACTACCTTCATCCCCTGTCCCTCCCAAGTCCCTACGACAGTTCCCTCTTCTACCTCCTCGGCCTCTACTTTAGTACAGTCTATAGACTCCCCGATAGTTTCTTCCATTTCTAATGTAGTCTTCCATTCTGCATCTTTGACTTCCGAAACACTGGAAGCTATTGCAGAATATATTTCAGAGACTGGGCCGATGATGGACACTACTCCATCTGAGGTTCCTCATCTCTTCTTCGTCTCAACCCCCTTCCTTCACAACGTCCCTCCTCCCTCTCTGATTACAGGTCTTCCCGCTGCCTCCACACGTGGACTTTTCTAACCCTAGTCCATAGCTTCCTCTCACTTCCACTTCTATCTTTTTCTCCATAAATCATGGCTTATTTGCAGTGGAATATCCGAGGCCTCAGGGTAACAGGGTGAGCTTCAGGTGTTGCTCTCCCAGTTTTCCCCTATTGGGTCTGTTTGCAAGAACCCAAATTACAATCCACTGTTATCAGGCCCTTTTCAGGCTATAATTTGTTATATTCATCGGATCCTTTTTCCGATGGAACCTTTAAGAAAGTGCTCTTCTTTTACGCACTGGTGTTCCATACCGTCAGCTCTGTCCCTTCTTCCTTACATTACACCTGAGCCCGTATACACTTGAATAAGTGGTATACACTCTGTTCTTTATATCTCTCCCCTTCGCGGGCATTGTCTATCCCAGATATTGATTTTCTGGTTTCTTCCTTACCGCCACCCTTCTATTACTTGGCGATTTTAAACGCACCACTTTCTCTGGGGAGGGTCGCACTGTGACTCCCGTGGCATTCAGTTGGAGGCATTTCTTGCTTCTCTTCCCTCCATGTTTTAAATACGGGTACTCCTACCCATTTTGATCCCCGAACTCATTCTTTCTCCTGCATCGATCTTTCCATCTGCTCTTCATCAACTGTCCTTCACTTCACCTGGTCTGTTCTCCCGGACTTACATGACAGCGATCATTTCCCAATCATCCTAAAGTTCCCTCTGTTTTCTCCACCTCCTCATTGCCCACGCTGGCAATTTGACCGGGCGAAATGGGACCTTTACGCACATCCTACTGCCTTTCATGAGGTTCCTACCTCGTCCTCCATTGATGAGGTTTTACATCTCTTTTCGTCCTCCATCTTCACAGCGGCTTCGCATTCTATTCCCCAAACCTCGGGCAAGCATCCTCAGAAGTGCGTGCCTTGTTGGTCTCCTACTTGTGCTCGGGCAGTGCGTTTGAAACGCGCTGCATGGGGCAGGTATCGGTATAACAGAACCACAGAGAGACTCCTTGATTTCAAGCAGAAGAGAGCTATTGCTCGCCGTGTCATACATGATGCTAAACGCACTTGCTGGCGAGAGTATGTTTCTACTGTCACTTCGGCTTCCTCGATGAGTGCAGTCTGGAAGAAAGTGCGGAAATTGAGTGGTAAATTCTCCCCCGACCCGGCTCCTGTTCTTCAGGTTGCTGGTGTCGATATAGCACACCCTCTTGCCGTTGCCACTGAAATTGGTAATCATCTCGTCCGCATCTCTCAGGGGCTCCATCTATGCTCCTCGTTCCTTTCTTCTAAGTCTGCCAGCGAGTTAAAGCCCTTAGATTTTTCTTCTCTTAGAGAAGAATCCTATAATGTGCCTTTTACCCTTCAAGAACTGGAGGCAACACACCACTGCTTGCCGATCATCGGCAGCTGGGCCAGACGGCATACATATTCGTATGCTACAGAATTTACATCAGTCTGCTCTTACTGTCCTCTTACAACTCTTTAATCTTATATGGTCGCAAGGAGTTATTCCCCAGCTGTGGAAGTCTGCTATTGTTCTCCCTTTTCGAAAACCAGGTGCTACGGGACGTGATCCCTCTCACTACCGTCCCATCGCTCTTACCAGTGCAGTTTGCAAGGTGATGGAACGTCTAGTTAATAGACGTTTGATGTGGTATTTAGAGAGACTCAGTAGTTTCTCCCCTAGTCAGTATGGCTTCCGTAAGGGCCGTTCTGCCATTGACCCCTTGCTGCGCTTGGATACGTATATCCGTAATGCCTTTGCGAATAACCATTCGGTTATCGCTATCTTTTTCGACCTTGAGAAGGCTTATGATACAACTTGGAGATATAATATCTTGGCCCAGGTCCTCTCCTTAGGCCTCCGAGGCAACCTACCATTCTTTCTTAAGGCTTTCTTAACTGACAGACATTTCCGGGTCCGGGTTAGTAATGAACTCTCCCCGGAATTTGTCCAAGCTGAAGGTGTCCCCCAGGGATGTGTTCTGAGCACAACACTTTTTCTGCTTGCTATAAATAATCTGGCATCTGTTCTCCCATCCAATATTTGGTCATCGCTCTATGTGGATGACTTTGCTATAGCTTGTGCAGGTGCTGACTGTCACCTCATTGCAGTTTCCTCCAGCATGCCATCAACCGGTTTCGATTGGGCCACCACCACGGGTTTAAATTTTCTAGTGGCAAACTCGTCAAATTACGTTCACTAGACGTTCAGTGGTCTCTGATCATCCATTGTACCTATACGCTTACGATCTCAGAACGTGATAGTCAGGTTCTCGGCCTCCTGTTTGACCGCAGATTGTCCTGGAAACCTCACATTACCCCTCTAAGGCGACTTGTCATAGCCGGCTGAACCTCTTAAAACCCTCGCATCTTTCATGGGGCTGATCGTAGAACCCTCTTTCGTCTACATTCGGCCCTAATTCTATGAAACTCGATTATGGTGACCAGATATATTCGGCAGCCTCTTCTGCCACTCTTTCCAGCCTTAATCCCATCCATCACCAGGGATTACGCTTATGCCTTGGTGCTTTTCGTTCTTCCCGGTTGAGCCTCTATGTAGACGAACATTCCATCCTTGTCCGATCGCCGCGATACACATTGCATTCGCTATTATGTTCGCCTCATGACCTCCGCAATCCTTTCCATGTATAGGATTGTCACAGATGTTAGTAGACGCCGTTATTTGTTCGTCGCCCCTGTTTACTTGTCCCTTTTCTCTTCGTCTGCATACACTCTTGTCTTCCCTTCAGCTTCCGCCTTTATATGTTCATGTGGCTTCACCCTTTCCTCTACCCCTTGGGAAGTTCCTGCTGTCAGTGTCTGTTCTATTCCTCTACCTTGCGAAAGCCCAACTGCCTACGGCGGCTTCTCGCTCTTTCTTTCTAGACCATTTCCGTTCTCATTCCCATGCCATCGCAGTATACACCGATGGTTCAAAGTCATCTGACGGCGTTGGATTCGCAGCAGTGTTTCCAGACAGCGTCGTACGAGGGCATCTATTTCCCTCGGCTAGCATATTTACGGCTGAATTGTATGCCATTCTTGTGGCACTTATCCATATTGCATCTATGCCTGTATCACCATTTGTGGTCGTTTTAGACTCCCTTAGTGCTTTACAGGCTATCCGTAAAATTGATACACCTCACCCCCTAGTTCTTCGTATCCACCTTTGGTTACGCCGTATCTTTAGCAAGCATAAAGATAGTCTTTTGTTGGGTCCCTGGTCATGTTGACGTACAGGGCAATGAACAGGCAGACACTGCTGCGCGGTCAGCAGTACATGACCTTCCAGTTTTATATAGAGGTGTTCCTATTACGGACTATTTTGCGGTCATTGCTACCCACCTTCGCACCCGTTGGCAACAACGCTGGTCTGACCTGCTGAATAACAAACTTCATTCAATTAAACCGGTTATAGGTTTCTGGCCTTCTTGTCACCAATGTCGAGGTTGGGAGACTACACTCTCCCGTCTTCGCATCGGCCACACTCGTCTTACTCACGGGTATCTCATGGAGAGGCTCCTGCCCTCTCTGTGAGCATTGTCAGGTTCCAGTGTCTGTTCGACATATCCTGTTGGACTGCCCACTCTATCAACGAGCACGCAGAATTTACCTCCAACGACGTCTTCGCTCTGCGGCCTTTCTTTACCTTCCCTTCTTGCAGATGGACCCTCCTTTAATCCTGACTCTCTCATCGACTTTTTGACAGAAACTGACTTACTACACAAACTCTGAAGATTATACCCTAGCACCTCCTCAGTCCCTTCTACCTCGATCTTTTGCTACCCTCCACCCCTGCACTATCCACCGTCATCTTGCACTCCATACCCTACTAATCGTCCATCTCCCTCTTACAACCCACTCTCCCTGCATCCTACAAAACCTGCAGCGCTGTATAACCCCTGTGGTTTAGCGCTTCTATTTGATTATAATAATAATAATAATCTCGTTTTCTTGGTCTCATTTGATAGAATGGAAGATATATTACAGAAATAGAGATGATTTTGATTGGTTTGACAATGACAAGTACCTTGAAATTGAGCTCCAAATTAGCGAAAATGTTCGATTTTAGCCGATGTTCAAGAAGTAAACAACACACACCATGTGTCCAATACACATCAACTGGTGAGTCTGATATTCTTGCACAAGTGCGCTATTATTATTTATGCCATTTTTACAATGATGCAGTTGTATACATAACAGTAAATCTTCTTGTGAGATTAAAAATTCAAAATGGAAAGCAAAAGTAATGTAAAGAGGGGCCTGGAGACGTGACTAATGAACAGAGATGTTATTTTAGTGGCAAGAATGTTTGCCTTGTTTATTCTGGACCCTATTTTGAAATTGGCATCGTTTGAAATTTGTGAAATTGGCCAAATTGCCATTTTCTGACCACTATTTTGGGTAGTTGGGAAATGGTAAATAGGTGATTTCTTGTACTAATCGATAGACAAATGGAGTTCTAGCAGGAAATAGCTATGATTTTAGTGGACTGGAACATTGGAATTGGCCAAAAATAGGGCTCAAAGTGGGCGAAATCGCCGATGCGTAAACATCTTGAGACCGATAACCGCGTGAGCATAATTTATAAGTTTTCATTCATATTTCATACTTTTGTGTCGCTTATGATCAGAAAAGGATTCTCTATCATTTCATAAGATTTTTTTTCCAAAAAATTTTTGACCCTGGAACGTGTTTCCAAGAAGGCCTGTCGACCCCAAGTCCTTCACATTTTTTTTTGCTCTATTGTATGGTTAAAATTTGTTGTATACCTTGAATTGGTGAATAGTATTTTTTTTCTTTCAACAAGTTGGTAGTCTCCTACCGGTGCAGGGTTACCCAAAAGAAAGAATTTCCCCCGTTCCCCAAAAAAATGCTTTCACACACTCATACATAATCACTCTTTGCAGAGGTGCT
>WNWK01015435.1:0-47874 GCA_009830355.1 Cherax destructor | reverse complement strand
AAGAGGTATCAATATGACAGTTTTCTTAACACTATACAGGCTGCCCAAAGAACATTTATCCGTATAAAGAAATTAGATCAAGTAGAAATGACCCAAAATGGATGAATAATAGGCTCAAATATCTTTTAGGGCAGAAGAAAGGAATTTATAGGCGCATAAAAAGAGGTGAGGGTCATCTTATAAATCAGTATACTGACATTAAGAGGACGTTAAAAGGGAATAAGAAAATCTAAACGGGACTATGAAATTAAAGTTGCTAGGGATTCAAAAACTAACCCAAAAAGTTTTTCCAGGTTTATAGAACAAAAGTTAGGGATAAGATAGGTCCCCTTAAAAATAACTTTGGGCATCTTACTGACAAGGAGAATGATATGTGCTCTATTTTTAATAATTATTTTCTCTCGGTTTTCACACAGGAAGACATTAATAATATCCCAGTAATTAATTTTTACAGAGGCCCAGAAGAAGATAAATTATGTAATATCACAGTCACTAGCGAAATGATTATGAAACAGCTGGACCGACTGAAACAAAATAAATCGCCGGGTCCTGATGAGCTTTTTGCAAGGGTAGTGATATGAGCAAATTCGCCGACGACACGAAGATAGGTAGGATATGAATGAATGGTTCAGAGAACCGACGAGTTGGTAAATTAGTGTTGCATATGTGTCTAATTTACCATAGGTAGGATAATTGATTCAAACATAGATGTCATAGAACTTCAGGAAGATTTAGACAAACTTAATTCGTGGTCAGAAAAGTGGCAGATGCAGTTCAATGTAGATAAATGCAAGGTTCTGAAGCTCGGGAGTGTCCATAACCCAAGCACTTATAAGTTAAATAACGTAGAACTTAGCTATACAGATTGCGAGAAGGACTTGGGGGTGATGGTAAGCAGCAACCTTAAACCAAGACAGCAATGCCTAAGCGTACGTAATAAGGCAAATAGATTACTGGGATTTATATCAAGAAGTGTTAGCAACAGAAGTCAGAGGTTATATTACAGCTTTATACATCATTAGTAAGGCCTCACCTAGATTACGCAGCTCAGTTCTGGTCTCCATATTACAGAATGGACATAAATTCGTTAGAAAACATTCAGCGTAGAATGACTAAATTAATACATAGCATTAGAAATCTTCCTTACGAAGAAAGATTGAAGACCCTAAAATTACATTCACTTGTAAGACGTAGAATGAGGGAGACATGATCGAGGTATACAAGTGGAAAATGGGTATTAACAAAGGGGATATAAATAAGGTCTTGAGGATATCTCTCCAAGAGAGAACCCGCAATAATGGATTCAAGTTAGATAAGTTTAGATTTAGAAAGGATATAGGAAAGTATTGGTTTGGAAATAGGGTAGTTGATGAGTGGAACAGTCTGCCTAGTAGGGTTATTGAAGCTAGGACCTTGGGTAGTTTCAAATTTAGGTTGGATAAATTCATGAGTGAGAGGGGTTGGATTTGAGTGGGACTCGCGCATGAGTGGGTAGAATTGTCAAAGCTTATTTCTTGGGTAGCTTTGAAAATTGGGTTGAGCAAATATTCTGTTAGTGGGATGGATTGTGAAGGACCTGCCTAGTATGGGCCAACAGGCCTGCTGCAGTGTTCCTCCTTTCTTATGTTCTTATGTTCTTAAAACTAATTTAACGTGGTTTAACGGGAGTAAAAAAATGCTCACTTTATTACGTAAAACATAGTCAGATCTGCCCCCACACACCTGAACGTCACTCTCCACACCTGAACGTCACTCTCCACACCTGAACGTCACTCTCCACCGTCCTCGAATTAGGAGGCGCCTTTTTGAATGTTTGGAGCTGGTCTGCCGAGGATTCAACAACTTTGGTCATAGGGCACCTTCACCTGCCAATTGTTCTAAGAATCTGGTCCTCGTTACTGTACACAAGCATTGTGTACAGTAACAGTACAGGTCCTGTTTCAGGGATACCTAACTAGCCACAACCATTGACACGATAGACTCTGGGTACATAATGAACTAGCTACTGCCATCCACAGGACGTATGTGGAGTTTACAATAAGCTAACCACTAACATCCACGGGTTGGATAGGGAAGTACACAATAACCTAGCCACTACCATCTACAGGATGCATATAAATAAAAAACTAGTTACTATCGTGCACATAATTGACATAGGGTGCACAATAAACTAGCCATCTTTCTACCCTGCTTACCTACAACTTCCCAATCCCCTTGCCATCCTTCCTACCTGCCTACCACCATAACCAGTCCCCTGGTGTTCTGTCCCATCCCATATACCACCTTCCCACTCATCTTTTACCCTGCCCACCTTACTACTGCCCTCCCCACTCCCCTATGACCCTACTCACCTACCCACTGCCCTACACATCACTTGGCTGCTCCACAAACCAACCACAATTACTGCCAACTTCACATCTACAATGAAACAAAACAGTCCTCTCTCTCTTTTTTAATGTTTTCTTTATACCTTCCTTGGTTTTGTTTTCTTTACACCTGCCTCGGTTTTGGGTTCCAGTCTTCACTCGCGTGATCAAGCAGCTTCAAGAGCAAAGTAAACAAATGAATGAGAAAAAAACTACAGCAGTCCTCAGTGTCGCCCTGAGGAAGAGTCAACACAAGTGTGGGCGTGTGGGGGCCCGCAACCCACGTCCGCCGCCCGTTCCCAGGCAACGATGGGTGGCAGGTCAATATTGGAGGCAAATAATATTCCCCCAACATTCATTTTGTCCGTCCTGACCCGCTCTGTTTGTACCCGGTGAGTTGCAACTTTGTACGCTATTGTCCTGGAACTTTTAAGGCAGCTCCTCGGCTCCCAGAGCCAGGGGGTAGTGACTGTCTCAGTGGCTCACTGGTACAGTGTTCACATCAACAGAAAGAACCAGGGTTCAATCCACGGGTGAGACGAGACAACTGGGCAAATTTTACATCTACCCTAAGCCAATTTTAGACTTTCCTTACACCTGCTGACCTTGCTCACCTAGCAGTAAATAGGAATCCCAGGTGTCAGACGTCTGTTGTGGGTCTCATCCTTGGTAATAACCCACAATAAAAGTGTCATACTAAAGTTCCATGGGTCACTCTGAATTTAATAGCCAGCCAGGGTTAATAACCCAAGGAATGTCCCTTTCACCTGTGGTCTCGGCTCACACCGTCCCCAGCAACCCGGGACACTTGCTGCTCTCTGAAGACCTCAGCAGCATGTCAGTGCTGTACCACACAGTCTTTCTACACCGTTTCTCCCTCTTGTATACTTGATCCCGGAGATCACTGAGGACGCCTCCTACATTCATAATGAATGTTGAAAGACTAATAGCTATAAAGAAACACACGGGAAAATATTTACCCGTTTGTCCTCTTGTTCTTGAGAGAAAAGTAAAAGCAACAATCACGCCAGAGAAGTGCTAAACAAGGTTCTGTTTCACACTCTCGTTGGTAGTACACGAGAAGTGCTAAACAAGGTTCTGTTTCACACTCTCGTTGGTAGACAGAGAAGTGCTAAACAAGGTTCTGTTTCACACTCTCGTTGGTAGTACACGAGAAGTGCTAAACAAGGTTCTGTTTCACACTCTCGTTGGTAGTACACGAGAAGTGCTAAACAAGGTTCTGTTTCACACTGCTCGTTGGTAGTACACGAGAAGTGCTAAACAAGGTTGTGTTTCACACTCTCGTTGGTAGTACACGAGAAGTGCTAAAGAAGGTTGTGTTTCACACTCTCGTTGGTAGTACACGAGAAGTGCTAAACAAGGTTGTGTTTCACACTCTCGTTGGTAGTACACGAGAAGTGCTAAAGAAGGTTGTGTTTCACACTCTCGTTGGTAGTACACGAGAAGTGCTAAACAAGGTTCTGTTTCACACTGCTCGTTGGTAGTACACGAGAAGTGCTAAAGAAGGTTGTGTTTCACACTCTCGTTGGTAGTACACGAGAAGTGCTAAAGAAGGTTGTGTTTCACACTCTCGTTGGTAGTACACGAGAAGTGCTAAACAAGGTTGTGTTTCACACTCTCGTTGGTAGTACACGAGAAGTGCTAAACAAGGTTCTGTTTCACACTGCTCGTTGGTAGTACACGAGAAGTGCTAAACAAGGTTGTGTTTCACACTCTCGTTGGTAGTACACGAGAAGTGCTAAACAAGGTTCTGTTTCACACTGCTCGTTGTTAGTACACGAGAAGTGCTAAACAAGGTTGTGTTTCACACTACTCGTTGGTAGTACACAAGAAGTGCTAAACAAGGTTCTGTTTCACACTCTCGTTGTTAGTACACGAGAAGTGCTAAACAAGGTTCTGTTTCACACTGCTCGTTGGTAGTACACGAGAAGTGCTAAACAAGGTTGTTTGACACTGCTCGTTGGTAGTACACGAGAAGTGCTAAACAAGGTTGTGTTTGACACTGCTCGTTGGTAGTACACGAGAAATGCTAAACAAGGTTGTTTCACACTACTCGTTGGTAGTTCACGAGAAGTGCTAAACAAGGTTGTTTCACACTGCTCGTTGGTAGTACACGAGAAGTGCTAAACAAGGTTGTTTCACACTACTCGTTGGTAGTTCACGAGAAGTGCTAAACAAGGTTCTGTTTCACACTGCTCGTTGGTAGTACACGAGAAGTGCTAAACAAGGTTGTTTCACACTGCTCGTTGCTAGTACACGAGAAGTGCTAAACAAGGTTGTGTTTGACACTGCTCGTTGCTAGTACACGAGAAGTGCTAAACAAGGTTGTGTTTGACACTGCTCGTTGCTAGTACACGAGAAGTGCTAAACAAGGTTCTGTTTCACACTGCTCGTTGGTAGTACACGAGAAGTGCTAAACAAGGTTGTGTTTCACACTACTCGTTGGTAGTACACGAGAAGTGCTAAACAAGGTTCTGTTTCACACTGCTCGTTGGTAGTACACGAGAAGTGCTAAACAAGGTTGTTTCACACTGCTCGTTGCTAGTACACGAGAAGTGCTAAACAAGGTTGTGTTTCACACTGCTCGTTGCTAGTACACGAGAAGTGCTAAACAAGGTTGTGTTTCACACTGCTCGTTGGTAGTACACGGGAAGTTGCTTCCTACTTACAAGGTTTCCTGTTTAGCAAAGAGGATATATGAATTTACCACCGCTCCTTATGGTTGCTAATTCCTTCATAATGGTGAAATCTTTAGCATGGGACAATGGGACACATTGTACCCGACCATAGAGAGCTTTGTTTAAAATCAGGCGTCACTATGCACACTTATCTACATAACACTGTGTAAAACTGACACAAGTAGTACAATCTCCTGGCATCCACTTACCTGGCACCTACCTGCAAACATTTTGGTGGGTTACTTACCCCTTCAATACGGTTCGTTCCCAGGAAAGGCCTCCCGGTTGCCGGCCTGATCGACCAAGCTATTGGTGCCAGCCACACGCAATCCAACGTATGCACTTCAGCCCTGCTGATCAGGTACTGACTTGAGGAACTGATCAAGGTAATTTTTGGTGACAGTCTAAGGTTTGTTAGTAATTTCCCTTATGTACAAAGGGAGAGCACTGAAAAGTCTTGGTACCCTTACACTTACTGAGGTCTTTTAGTGTTCATAGAACGCCAGCTTTTCATTGGAGGCATTTTGCACCTTTTGCCGTATTCTACACCTATAATAATTTCAATTTGAAGGTTTGGAACCAATCCCTCCAGAACACTCCAGATGTAGATTATGATGTATCTTTCTTGCCTACCTTCCTAGAAGTATAGATCAAGGGATGACAAGTGTTCCCAGTAGTTCAGGTGCTTGACAAACTATTCAAACAGTGAAGGTTTTCTGTATGCTTTCCAGCTCTGTAATTTCTTCAACCTTGTATGAGGTGTAGATGAATGGTGTAGATGGTGTAGATGTTGGTTCAGAGAACCAACATCTTGGTATCTTAATACAGGGAATTCTTCGCTTGCCTAACCCTTGGGCACGACCTACTTCCACATTGGACAAATGTGACACCTCCTACGACTGCTGCACCTCTCCTGCCTACGGTATATAAGATACCTCTTCGCACATATGCTGTATTCTATTCAAGATTGATGGACTGACAACATCGACTCAAGGTTGAGGGGCTGACCACCTCAAACTCCTCCTGTTCTTCACGATTCTCCTTTGTATGGACTGATGAAGCCACTGTGTGGCGAAACGTTTCCTCAATAAAGACACCCAAGTGTTGCATATGTGTCTAATTTACCAACTTGTATGAGGTGGTAAGTATGCAACAATAATCAAACCTACAGAGAACAAGGTACTTGAAGATAATCATTATTAGCTCGGAATCTTGTTTTGAATCTTCTAGTTACCCAGCCAATCATTTTCCATTTTGATCTTTGAAAGCGAGATCCTCTGACACTCAATAATAATAATAATAATAATAATAATAATAATATAATAATAATAATAATAATAATATCTTTATTTCTACAAGTACATGTACAAGGTATACAGACCATAGCTGACATCAATGACATACTACTATATAGAAAGCCGCTTGTTATGCTGAGCATTTCGGACATATTAGGTCAATTTTGTCCCAGGATGCGACCCACACCAGTCCACTAACACCCAGGTACCTATTTTACTGCTAGGTGAACAGGAACAGCAGGTATCTTAAGGAAACACGTCCTGTTTCCACTCGTACCGGGAATCGACCCCCGGACCTCAGTGTGTGAGCTGAGTGCGCTACCAATCAAGCTACGGGACACTTTTAAAAGTTTCTCATATTGAATTTCATTTCCATTCCATGGAATAATTTGAGTTCCTGTACTCAGTTTCCGTCGTTAATTCTTCAATTTCCCTATAACAGGTTAACTAAAATGTGATTTTCTCTCGTACTGTAGTCAGTGGCCCGGTTAATCGTAAGTAATATATGAGTGGAAGGGGCTGGGTTTGATTGGTGTTCTGGGTACGGGAGTAAATTCTTGGGTAGCTTTGGGTAGTGGTTGTTTTGATAAGGACCTGCCTTGTATGGACCAGTAGGCCTTCTGCAGTGTTCCTCCATTCTTATGTTCTTAAGTCAGAGGGGCCGACCATACACTCATCTCTCAGGATTCATTAGGACCGTGATTTTTTATTATTCATTAGAACCCTGCTGAAGACTTATAAAATCCATCAAGGAAAAAAAATGTCATCTACCATGTTTACTACGTCAAAGTCACACCTCTTTTTGAGTTCCAAGACCCTGACTGAACCTCCATTGCATGACACTTGTGGAAGTGTAAGGATTCGATTGTGTACGTCTTCACCAGATTACTGTAGTTCCAGGAAGAACTCTGATATTATATTATTGACCTTTCTTTAGTGCCACATTCCTGCATTTTAGATACCTTATAATAAAGTCACGTAGCAATGGGATATTTGGTGCCGGGTTTGAGAAGTTTTTGATATAACTCTACTTCTGATTTTCGAATGGACCTGGATTCGAGTCCTGGCCCCAATCTGCTTAGAGGAGAAGGTAGTATACTTTGAGTGGATCAATACACTTTAAGTACCAAACTGTTTAGGACATATATTAAAAGAGACGTTTCACCCAGGGTGGATTATTCAGTCCAGCAGAATTGAAGCCACTGCTGGAGAAACGTCTCTATCAATAAATGTCTTGAAGTGTACACGAAATTATTTATCTAAAGCTTTCCAATATCACCACGACATTACAACCAATACACTACGATGTGAGCTGAGGTGTTGGCTCAAGCCTACACTTCTCAGTATGTATGTTGATTAGTAGTAGTGGTTGTAGTAATGGTGATGGTAGTAGTAGTGGTGGGGGTAGTAGTAGTGGTGGGGGTAGTAGTAGTGGTGGGGGTAGTAGTAGTGGTGGGGGTAGTAGTAGTGGTGGGGGTAGTAGTAGTGGTCGTAGTAGTAGTTATAGTAGTAGTAGTGATGGTAGTAGTAGTAGTGATGGTAGTAGTAGTAGTGATAGTAGTAGTAGTAGTAGTGGTGGTAGTAATGATAGTAGTGGTAGTAGTGATGATAGTGTTAGTGGTGGTAGCAGTGACGGTAGTAGTAGTGGAAGTGGTGGTAGTAGTGATGGTAGTGGTGGTAGCAGTGATGGTAGTAGTAGTGGAAGTGGTGGTAGTAGTGATGGTAGTAGTAGTGGTGGTAGTAGTAATGGTAGTAGTAGTAGTGATGGTAGTAGTAGTAGTGATGGTAGTAGTAGTGATAATAGTAGTAGTGGTGGTAGTAATGATAGTAGTGGTAGTAGTGATGATAGTGTTAGTGGTGGTAGTAGTGATGGTAGTAGTAGTTGTTGTAGTAGTGATGGTAGTAGTAGTAGTGATGGTAGTAGTAGTGGTAGTAGTGATGATAGTGTTAGTGGTGGTAGTAGTGATGGTAGTGGTGGTAGCAGTGATGGTAGTAGTAGTGGAAGTGGTGGTAGTAGTGATGGTAGTAGTAGTGGTGGTAGCAGTGATGGTAGTAGTAGTGGAAGTGGTGGTAGTAGTGATGGTAGTAGTAGTGGTGGTAGTAGTGATGATAGTAGTGGTGGTAGTAGTGATGATAGTAGTGGTAGTGGTGGTGATAGTAATAGTGATAGTGGTAGTAATGATAGTGGTAGTGATAGTAGTAATGGTAGTAGTAGTAGTTTTAGAAGTGGTAGTAGTAGTAGTAGTAGTAGTAGTAGTAGTAGTAGTAGTAGTGGTAGTAGAAGTGGTAGTAGTAGTGGTAGTAGAAGTGGTAGTAGTAGTGGTAGTAGAAGTGGTAGTAGTAGTGGTAGTAGAAGTGGTAGTATACACAGCATTCTAAGCTGTAATAATAACACTAATTTTTGGTAGCAAAACAAGCAGCATTAGCACTAACGGAAGCAGGTAATAGCAGCATTAGCACTAACGGAAGCAGGTAATAGCAGCATTAGCACTAACGGAAGCAGGTAATAGCAGCATTAGCACTAACGGAAGCAGGTAATAGCAGCATTAGCACTAACGGAAGCAGGTAATAGCAGCATTAGCACTAACGGAAGCAGGTAATAGCAGCATTAGCACTAACGGAAGCAGGTAATAGCAGCATTAGCACTAACGGAAGCAGGTAATAGCAGCATTAGCACTAACGGAAGCAGGTAATAGCAGCATTAGCACTAACGGAAGCAGGTAATAGCAGCATTAGCACTAACGGAAGCAGGTAATAGCAGCATTGGCACTAACGGAAGCAGGTAATAGCAGCATTAGCACTAACGGAAGCAGGTAATAGCAGCATTAGCACTAACGGAAGCAGGTAATAGCAGCATTAGCACTAACGGAAGCAGGTAATAGCAGCATTAGCACTAACGGAAGCAGGTAATAGCAGCATTAGCACTAACGGAAGCAGGTAATAGCAGCATTAGCACTAACGGAAGCAGGTAATAGCAGCATTAGCACTAACGGAAGCAGGTAATAGCAGCATTAGCACTAACGGAAGCAGGTAATAGCAGCATTAGCACTAACGGAAGCAGTTAATAGCAGCATTAGCACTAACGGAAGCAGGTAATAGCAACATTAGCACTAACGGAAGCAGGTAATAGCAGCATTAGCACTAACGGAAGCAGGTAATAGCAGCATTAGCACTAACGGAAGCAGGTAATAGCAGTATTAGCACTAACGGAAGCAGGTAATAGCAGCATTAGCACTAACGGAAGCAGGTAATAGCAGCATTAGCACTAACGGAAGCAGGTAATAGCAGCATTAGCACTAACGGAAGCAGGTAATAGCAGCATTAGCACTAACGGAAGCAGGTAATAGCAGCATTAGCACTAACGGAAGCAGGTAATAGCAGCATTAGCACTAACGGAAGCAGGTAATAGCAGCATTAGCACTAACGGAAGCAGTTAATAGCAGCATTAGCACTAACGGAAGCAGGTAATAGCAACATTAGCACTAACGGAAGCAGGTAATAGCAGCATTAGCACTAACGGAAGCAGGTAATAGCAACATTAGCACTAACGGAAGCAGGTAATAGCAGCATTAGCACTAACGGAAGCAGGTAATAGCAGCATTAGCACTAACGGAAGCAGGTAATAGCAACAGTAACTGGTATTTTTGTTGACCAGTATTAGAATGGCTTAAGTGTTCTCTCTGGTAACTTCTAACATATAAGAGTTACACCATGACCATTACCCGCGTCAGGTCATCATTCACTGACAAATCAGCTAAAAGAACGTCGGTACTACAAAATATTATGTAGTAAGTAGGTTAGAAAGTTTACTTAAGTACAGGTACACTTAAGTACAGTTACACAAATTTAAGTGATTGCAATTATCATACATAGTAACGTATATGTAAATGACTTAAGATAGGCCAAAAAGAGTCAAAGTGACTTATTTCCAGATGGGTGCCTGATTTATGTAGTGTTTCTGAGTCATGTATACAAGCTTCACTACCCTGAGTCATGTATACAAGCTACACTACCGTGAGTCATGTATACAAGCTACACTACCGTGAGTCATGTATACAAGCTACACTACCATGAGTCATGTATACAAGCTACACTACCATGAGTCATGTATACAAGCTACACTACCGTGAGTCATGTATACAAGCTACACTACCGTGAGTCATGTATACAAGCTACACTACCGTGAGTCATGTATAAAAGCTACACTACCGTGAGTCATGTATACAAGCTACACTACCGTGAGTCATGTATACAAGCTACACTACCATGAGTCATGTATACAAGCTACACTACCGTGAGTCATGTATACAAGCTACACTACCATGAGTCATGTATACAAGCTACACTACCGTGAGTCATGTATACAGGCTACACTACCATGAGTCATGTATACAAGCTACACTACCGTGAGTCATGTATACAAGCTACACTACCATGAGTCATGTATACAAGCTACACTACCGTGAGTCATGTATACAGGCTACACTACCATGAGTCATGTATACAAGCTACACTACCATGAGTCATGTATACAAGCTACACTACCATGAGTCATGTATACAAGCTACACTACCATGAGTCATGTATACAAGCTACACTACCATGAGTCATGTATACAAGGTACACTACCATGAGTCATGTATACAAGGTACACTACCGTGAGTCATGTATACAAGCTACACTACCATGAGTCATGTATACAAGCTACACTACCATGAGTCATGTATACAAGCTACACTACCATGAGTCATGTATACAAGCTACACTACCATGAGTCATGTATACAAGCTACACTACCGTGAGTCATGTATACAAGCTACACTACCGTGAGTCATGTATACAAGCTACACTACCGTGAGTCATGTATAAAAGCTACACTACCGTGAGTCATGTATAAAAGCTACACTACCGTGAGTCATGTATACAAGCTACACTACCGTGAGTCATGTATACAAGCTACACTACCATGAGTCATGTATACAAGCTACACTACCGTGAGTCATGTATACAAGCTACACTACCATGAGTCATGTATACAAGCTACACTACCGTGAGTCATGTATACAGGCTACACTACCATGAGTCATGTATACAAGCTACACTACCGTGAGTCATGTATACAAGCTACACTACCATGAGTCATGTATACAAGCTACACTACCGTGAGTCATGTATACAGGCTACACTACCATGAGTCATGTATACAAGCTACACTACCATGAGTCATGTATACAAGCTACACTACCATGAGTCATGTATACAAGGTACACTACCATGAGTCATGTATACAAGGTACACTACCGTGAGTCATGTATACAAGCTACACTACCATGAGTCATGTATACAAGCTACACTACCATGAGTCAGCCTTCCATATGAGGCTACAACAACAATATCTGGTTCTTTTGTATGATTAACTGACGTCAAGTTTTGGTGGTGTACTCGACATGTGTTTATAAAATGACCCTGAAGAGTGATTCATTGTTGGGGTGGGACAGTGGTGGAACCCATGTTGTCAGGGGCGGGGGAGGCACTTGTTGTAGGGATAAGGTAGTGGTGGGGATGGTGGTGGGGGTGGTGGTGTTGGAGAGACCCTCCTTATCGGGAATAAGGGTGCGGGAGACCCACAAGAAGGGACTTGGGCAGGTCCAATATTGTAACCAAAAATATTAGCGTTGCTTCTAAGAGTTCCTTATATCCAGAGTAATGAATTAATCTTTCGTCTAAATCATGCTGGGTAAGTTGTATGTTTATCTGACGTTAAGGATAAATTACTGGAGACAATATTAGAGTTTGTTTTATTAGATAAGAAACAACTTTCAGAGGGAGGTAAGGCGAGGCCTCGGCTTGTTGGGTAAACACCTGAGTGTTGTAGTGTGTTTTCAAGTGATGTTTAGCAGGTAGACATAAACACCTTGTAACATGTGTGACAACCCTACACGTGTTGTGTACTCACCTAATTGTGGCTTCAGGGGTCTATTCACAACTCCTGGTTACACCTATTTTCTGGTCGCTAGTAGGTCCACTCTCTTCCGGCTTCAAGAGCCTTATCGTACCTCTTCTTAAAGCTGTGTGGATCCTGCCTCTACTACTACACTCTCCAGATTGTTCCACTGTCTACCTGGAGGGTATTCCGGGGATCAACGCCCCAATCGGCCCGGTCCACGACCAGGCCTCCCGGTGGATCAGGGCCTGATCAACCAGGCTGTTACTGCTGGCTGCACGTAGTCCAACGTACGAACCACAGCTCGGCTGATCCGGCACCGACTAAGTATCTGTCCAGCTCCCTCTTGAAGGCAGCCAGAGGCCTAGTGGTAATTCCCCTTATGCTTGGTGGGAGGCTGTTGAACAGTCTTGGGCCCCGGACACTTATGGTGTTCTCTCTTAGTGTACCAATGGCGCCCCTACTTTTCATTAGGGGTATTTTGCATCGCCTGCCCAGTCTTTTACTTTCGTAGGGAGTGATTTGTTTGTGCAGATTCGGGACCATTCCTTGGATTTTCCAAGTGTCTGACAACTCTGTAACTGAAGAAATACTTCCTAACATCCCTATTCATCTGAATTTTCAACTTCCAGCTGTGTCCCCTTGTTTCTGTATCCCATCCCTGAAACATTCTGTGTTTACCCTGTCAATTCCTCTCAGTATTTTATAAGTCGTTATCATATCCTCCCTATTTCGCCTGTCCTCCAGTCAGGTTGAGTTCTCTTCACCTCTCCTCGTAGGACATTCCCGTTAGCTCCGGTACTAGTCTTGTCGCAAACTTTTGCACTCTAGATTCTTGACTTGATTGACCAGGTGTGGGTTCCATTCTGGTGCTGCATTTTTCAATGTGGGCCTGACGTACACGGTGTACATTGTAGATGTACATGGTTGGTTTACATAACTGTTGACAGATGTGCTCGGAATGATACTCACTCCAAGGTCCTATTCTTTGAGCGAGGTTTGCAGTCTTTGACCCCCCGAGCCTGTACTCCGTCTGTTGTCTTCTTTGTCCTTCCCCAAGCTTCATGACTTTGCACTTGTCCGCTTGTATTCTCATTAGTTTCACATCGTCGGCAAAGAGGGACACCTCTGAATCTATCCCTTCCGTCATGTCATTCACGTATACAAGAAACAGCACCGGCCCTAGGACTGACTTGTGGAACCTCACTCGATATGTACGTACGTACGTGCGTGTGTACTCTAACTGCCTACAAGTTGTTGCAGGGGTCGAGTTCCAGCTCCTGAACTCCGCCTCGCCACTAGGTTCACCCTTTTCTGGTTTCGAGAGCTTTATCGTACCTCTTATTAAAGTTATGTATTGATCCTGCCTCCACCACTCCACTCTTCCTGACCAAAGCTGAAGAATTACTTCCCAACATCCTTCTGACTCAGGTTTTTAACTTCCAGCTGTGCCCTCATGTTCCTCTTTTTTTCATTTCTTAAACAATCTGTCCCTGTCTACCCTGTCTTTCTACCTACCTGGAGAGTGTTCCGGAGGTCAACGCCCCTGCTGCCCAGTCCATGACCAGGCCTCGCGGTGGATCAGCGCCTGATCAACCAGGCTGTTACTGCTGGTCGCACGCAATCAAACATACGAACCACGGCCCGGCTTATCGGGCACTGACTTAAGATATCTGTACAGTTCCCTCTTGAAGACAGCCAGGGGTCTATGGTAGGAGGCTGTTGAACAGTCTTGGGCCCCAGACACTTATAGTTTTCTCTTAGTGCACTCATAGCATCCTTGCTTTTCATTGAGGGTTTGCTGCACCGTCTTCCCAGTCTTTGTCTTTTGAATGACTTATGTGTAACTTATCAACTTGAACATGAATGAGTAATTTAATGTGTGATGAAATCCATTAAAATTAAACATTAATTTCTTTTTCACTAATTTTTGAAAATCTATACCTGACTTTGAAGAGTCCCGAGAGTTTTTATACTCCCAGAGCCCGGCCTTGGGCCAGGCTCCTCTGGTGCTTGCCTGGTCAATCAGGCTGTTGCTGCTGCTGCCGGCCCACTGGCCCACATATCCATCACAGCCTGGTTGATCTGGCATATACTTGTTCAGTTTCCCCTTAAAGGCTTCTACACTTGTTCCAGTAGTGTTTCTGATATCTTCTGGTAAGATGTTGAATAGTCAAGGGCCACGGATGTTAATACAGTGTTCTCTTATTGTGCCAACGGCGCTCCTGTTTTCCAGTAACTCTCACTACAGTATGTTATGGTTTACCTGGAGAGAGTTTGCGTGAAGATTTGGTATAATGCCCTCAAGTACTTTCCAGGGATATATTATTATGCATCTCTCCTCTGCTTCAGTGAGTACATATTTAGGACTTTAAGGCGTTCCCAGTAATATAAATGCTTCAGTGACTATGCGGGTCGTAAATTATAACTATCTGGTCCAGCCTGAACAGTGCCGTCAACACTTAAAAATATTCCAAACGAGAGATCACCAGCGATAAGTGACATCATCGAGCCAAGCTCAGTGTCACATAAGGTAACTTAGGTGTCATTAGCATGGCAAACAACTCAGTTATGCCTAACTCAACATAGCTGCTAGAGTTCTTATCTATGTAGGTGGCAACAAGAGCAGTTGCACCCCTGCCTGTAGGCTCCTGCTTAGATCCCTCAGTGTGTATAATTTGATATATTACTAACAGATAAGCGATAAATTTCTTCTCAAGCAGTTGTTTTTGAAAGAGATTTAAGGAAGGGATTACTAGTGATGAGTTTCTTGGGAGGGACTTTCACGTATGTGATAAATGAATCTTCCATGGTGGGGTGAAAAGATCATGTTGTTTACAGTGATACAGTGTACGTTTAACAGCATATTTAAATGTATGTTTATTTATTTCTAGACATATAGTAAGATTTGTAGAAACACTTACAATAATCCTCACTGATACTAGGAACACTAAGCTTCTTCCATATATTTAGGACATGGTGGTTTTAGGACACCCGAGAATAATTCCCTCGAAATTTTTCTCGAGAATAATTACGAGAAAATTTTCCTTAGCTAACACTGACAAAGCAAAATCAAATAAGGATCTAATGTTGGATATGTTATTATTCTCACTGTTCTTACTTTAGCACCAAACTTATAGCCAGCAACAGCTCTGAGAACATCTAGCCTATCTTTGCATTTCTTATTTAGTTGTGGTAGACAGGGTTTACTGAAGGGTGCGTCTGCACTCAGGTATCTGTAGGATTGAACGTAACTATTTTCACCCTGCAAACAGATGGGTAGAGAATGTTGCTTACTTGTCAATATCTTGGTGTTTGATGGAGATATATATAAATAACCCGCACGGAGAGAGGAGCTTCCAACGACATTTCGGTCCGACTTGGACTATTTACAAAGACCGAAACGAGGCTATAGAACAATACACAAATAATCCGCACATGAGGAGGAGCTTACAAAGACCGAAACGTCGTCATAAGCTCCTCTCTATGTGCGGGTTATTTGTGTATTGTTTCAGTCACGGTATTGTTCTTGTTGAAGATATAATGACGTCTATTCGAATACAAATTACTTGAACTTCATTAAGAATAGTTCTCATTTTATGTCCAGCTAAACTGATCATGCCATCAGCACAGTTTATAGCTATATGAATAGATGAATAGAGAATATAGAACAGTATGAGGCATTAAATAGCATGGGACTGATAATACCTCCCAGTGGTATACCTAGGGCCATTTCTAAAGTCTCGCTTCTGAAGCCTCGTTTAAGAACGTAGGACACTGTATTAAACAGGTAACTTATTCTCCAACTGAGTAGGTTGTTGTCAGTATTCATTTTGGCTGGTTCATATAGGATAACAGCTCTAAAATATCAAATGCAAAGTTTGGATGGAGAAATGTGGTAAAACTAGTAAAAATGTGCAATGAGAAACATTGTAATACAAATCTTTAATGTTTTCACGAAGCCAGAGAGACGGTGATAACTGGTGTCTAATTCTTTCAAATGTTTTACATAGACAGTTAAGGAGATGGGTTTAAACGTATCTTAGGATCATATACAATGATATTATTGGTCCAGGAAACGTGAATGACTATTTATGTAAATAATATTTCACCAGGGTTACCTTAAAGGTCTGAGGATACAAGTTCTTTTATCCTCTCCAGAGGCTGTTGATCGACCTTTACATAATGTCGTGTCTAAGTTACTGTCAGTGAAGAGGCAATCACTCTCATCAATATTTTGGCTCAAAATAAATTTCAACCTTCCTTCAGAAGTACTCTGGGTTTGTTCTAATATGAGACGAGGGATTTTTTTGCCAGTATGTTTCGGCCATGTTATTTATGGGGTTATTAGGTTTTTCAAGGGGAAAAGAATAAGGAACATTATCGGGTTTTTTTCACTAGTAATATTATTTATATCTTTTCAGGCTAGACTGAGTGGTAGATATGTTGAACTCTCTAACAAAGTCCTATTCCTGTTTCCTAACTTCTTGTTCACTGTTCCTAGCATTTGCGAGTACATTTTGGAAGGTTCTGAGTATACTGTTCTGAGTTCTACACTCACGACATGCTTTACCAATCATTCTAACTACACGAGTTAAATTGATTAGTTGTGGATCTTTATGAAACTCATGATTGTGTTTGTTGACACAAGATCTCAATGGTGACAACTAAATTACATTCATCACTAAATTTTTGTGTGCCAGTGGGCTTATTATTCTTATACTATTGATTCAAACAGTTAATTAAATTATCTCTCTGACATGGGGTAAAAACAAGTTTTTTCCTCCCCTTCCAGCAAGTTGGCTGGAAGTATGACCAAGAGTAACGGCTGGAAACCCTGGAAAGTGAGCACATACTATTCCATCTGACTGGGGCAAAGTGATAGGCTACCATCAGTATGGTTGTTTTTCGACAAAGAACTCAACCATTGAGGGAAACTGCTCTCCCTAACACCCAGATGCCAGTTCACTCAACTGATCGTCTCGTTACTATACTCTTATGTATGCAACCTTATATTCAGTGCAACGTAACTAAGGACAATGACAAATTTAATACAGCATATTTGAGTTCATTATAATTTTAGACTCTGGGTATTTAACGTTATTTTTTACAATGGTCTTGACGGCACACACATGCTATGAGTAACACAGCAAACACAGCAAACACAGTAAACACAATAAACACAGTAAATACAGTAAACACAGTAAACACAGTAAACACAGGGTTTCAGCATCAGCTGTCATTAGGTACTCTTGATTCATGGAATGCTTTATTTATAAAGCAGTGCAAAGTACCATTAGCAAGAGCCCTTAGTATTCTGTGGAGAAAGAGCTTAGATCTAGGTGAAATTCCAGAGGCCTTAAAGAGTGCAGACATAGCTCCTTTGCATAAGGGAGGTAGTAGAGCACTAGCTAAAAATTACAGACCAGTAGCTTTAGAGCGGGACGATCATGCCTGTCACAGCTGCTGAACCATTATGACAGAATTACAGAGGCATTGGAGGACGACCAAAACGCAGATGTGATTTGCACAGATTTTGCAAAGACGTTTGACAAATGCGATCATGGAGTGATAGCGCACAAAATGAGGGCCATAGGCTTTACTGGGAAGGTAGGCAGATGGATATTTGAGTTCCTAACACAGAACACAAAGTAGTAGAGAACAGGGCAAGATCCAGCATCAGCGAGGTCAAAAGCTCAGTGCCCCAAGGCACTGTCCTGGCACCTCTGCTGCTTCTCATCCTCATAGCAGACATAGATAAAAACACCCAGCACACTTTTGTATCATCATTTGCAGATGACACTAAAATAAGCATGAAAGTCACTAGTAGAGGACACTGAAAAATTACAGGAGGACATAAGCAGGGTCTTCCAATGGGCAGTGGAGAACAACATGACGTTCAATGGTGATAAGTTTCAGCTGCTTAGGTATGGAAAAAATGAAGAACTCAAAAGGAACACTATATACAAAACGCAAGAGGGTCACCACATAGAACGAAAGGAACACATAAAGGACTTGGGAATAATTATGTCTGCTGATCTGTCGTTTAAAGACCATAACAAGACAAAGATCACAACAGCTAGGAAGATGACGGGGTGGGTATTGAGAACTTTCAAAACAAGGGAAATAATGTCGATGGTGACACTATTCAAATCGCTAGTGCTCCCCCACTTAGAATACTGCTCAGTGCTGACGGCCCCGATCAGGGCAGGAGAAATAGCAGAGCTGGAACAAATCCAGAGATCGTTTACGGCTCACATTGAGCCATTGAAACATCTAAATTACTGGGAACGCCTTCAAGTCTTGAACATGTACTCATTGGAGCGGAGGAGAGAGAGATACATGATAATATATACCTGGAAAGTACTTGAGGGCCTGGCCCAAATCTGCACACTGCCATAACAACATACTGGAGTGAGAGATATGGGAGAAAGTGTAAAATAAACCCAGTGAGGAGCAGGGGTGCGGTGGGGACAATACGAGAGCACTGTATTAACATCAGGGGTCCCAGACTATTCAACATCTTACCAGAAGATATGTACGGTTCGTACTTCTAACGGCTGCGCCATAGCTGTTCACGTGATTACCATGTGACTTGTGTTAGCAAATGATAGGCCTGCCTTTTGAATGCCCCAGTGCCGGGTGGTCCTAGTAGTCAGTACCATTCGGGTAGGCATAGCCGGCGGACACAGGCATAGGCTCTCAGCTCCCATATATTCCAACGCCTCATTAAACGCTACCAAAAGCCAAGCTCATCGTCTGTTAATATTACCAAATCTATGAAAAGAACCCCACAACACAAATGGTGGCAGCTTGTGGGCCTAGATTTTGTGTAATCTGAGCAGATTTACTAGAAGAGGAAGACCCGGTGTTGTGCCTTCAGCGTCCTACCAACCAACCGTTACCTCACTTCCCTCATCAGTGTCATCATCCAAGACTCTTCTGAAGCAGTGTCTCCAGTCTTCTGGCTTCTAATTGCAAGTAAACCTCCGAAGAGTTGATCTGGGTTTTGCAATTAAGCCAACAAGTAAGCTAGTTTATGGGATAGAGCCTAAGCCAGCCTATAGTCATCCAGTGTCTCCTGCCATCCACCCAATTCTATACTGCTGTGTGCAAGTAAGAGCATTCAGATCCACCAGTCCAGAGAGTTAAGCCAGCTCTTCAGGAAAGCCAGACATACAAGTAAGCCAGTCGTTTCGTCAGGAAAGCCAGTTCCTTGAAGTATTGTCTCCAATCGCTCTGTGCTACAAGTTGGACGCTTGTCAGAGTGATATTCACCATTCCTGTGGCTTATTGTGCAAAAAGCCACCTGGGTTAGTGGTCCCAAGGCCGTGAGAATTAAGTGTACTGGCCGAACGCCGTGACGTCACCTCCCACCGCCAGCGAGTCAGGCAGCAGTGACGTCATCCACGCGCGCCACCCACCACCCACGCTGCTGTAAACAAAGATACCACCTGCTCACGCTACCCACTACCAGTTAACATTTTGTGGTATTTCTACTTTATCTTGGGTACCAGCAGCATTGTTTCCGGCTCACATAGCAAGTCGAGAGTGTCCTCCTTCATCCCAGAGCGCCAACGTAAAAGCTTGCTGTGTGAGTTCTTCGGTAAGCGCATTTCTACAAGACCGTCAGCAGTCAACGACCAGGAATATATTCTCTCCACCTACACTCGTTGTTCATTCATCATTAGACTCTATTCTATTATAGACATTCGTGTGTGTGAGACATTTAAGCAGTGAATTTTCTTAGTGACATTTAAAGACCAGTGTTTTCAGTTGCAAATTCATCTATATAATCTCTTACAGTTTTTTCATGTATTCCGTGTCTCATTTTATATCTATGTTCTTTGTGTAAACTCGTACACATGCAGTAAGTACTTGTGTATCAATTTTCTTGTCCTTGAGTGCAGTATTTGATTAATTCATTATTATTGCAGTGTTGTGCATTAATTCCCTGTCTTTTAATTTTCTCTCAGTGCATTCCCTTGTGTTTTTATGCAGTGTCTGTTCATAGTTCCTTATTGGTTATGCCCCAGTGTTCCTAGTTGCATATTTTATTTTCCTGTGTGCTATTCAGTGTGTCCCATTAATTTTTGTGCCAGTATCTCACATGTTTTAGTTCAACAGACAGTTTACATTTTTGTGTCAACCTGTGCCTCATTTTTTTTTAATTTTGCAGAACCTGTTTATTGAACATATTTTGTCTGAAGCAAGAACTATCTCTTTATACTTATTTTTACATGCAAGATCTTATTGCATAAACTATCACATTCACTGACTGAATCTTATTGTGTTGTGTATTCTTCTGCAAAACTGTAAGTTTTTTTTTTATCTTTATTTCAGTTTGTGTATTATTGTCTTTGTGTTGATCTTATCAGTAATTCCTTGAACAAATTCACTCTTAACCTTCATATGTAAAGTAAAGTAATATTCTTTATACTCATTTTCTTTAGTTTTCTTAATTGAACTAAGAGTTAAAGTGTTCATTCTCCTTGTGCCCAGTGCAACATTGCTTTAATTGATGCAGTAAATTGTTTATACAATACCATACATTGATTACACTTTAAAATTATTCTCCAGTAGTGATTACTTGTTCTTGTTATTTTTGCACTCAGTTTTGTGTATTTATTCCATTTTACTCAGTGTTATCCTGAAAAGTGCTAATAATTCAATGCAAGTTGTCAGCATCATAGTTAATTCTTCAGCCAGCAATGCATATTAAATTCTAGTGTCATTTTCTCTTAAGAAAATTTGTTTTCTAGTATTTTTCCAGTTGAATACAATTTTTTTTATTGTATTTCCACTTTGCATTGATTTATTATTTCTCATCTAGTAATTTTGTTTGAATTAAAGTAGAGAGAGATCATTTTTGCAGTTAATCCATACAGTATTCATATTGCCTTTTATTGCAATTGTAAAGTAATTCCTTAAATTTTACAGTCAAAATACAGTGAGTGAGTTGTCATTTCTTATGCAGTGTACATTAGTTGTTTTAACCCCTTTTCTGCATATAATTCAATGACTTCTTAATTCCCATTTTAACTAATTGTGTTCTGTGAATATTTTGCCATTCTCATTTTTACCTGAATTAGTCCTTGTGCAATTTTCTTTGCAAGTATGTCTCACTTACCTCACAGTAGTGTAGCTAATGACGGCATTCAGTCCCCTAATGTTCCAAATGCCCTTGCTGAAATTCATGATAATCCCTTAACGAATGCTAGACCTACCCAGCCACAGAGTCAATATAGTTTCCTTCGTGATCCTGATAGTTCCTTACCGACTGAAGGACAGTATCTAGCTCTTGAGCAATGTGTTTGTTCTCACAGCTTGTATCAGAGAGTTATAACAGTTCTGCGGAATGTAAAGTTCAAATTCAGTCCTGATAGCTTTGTGCATTACATATTAACATAGCCGAGCGGTCAAGTCACTAGTAAAACTGTCACTCCTGTCTGGAATCCAGTCATCATTGCACACAGGATAGTGTCCTATCCCTGTGATGGCTCTTGTTCAAGTGGTAGTTCCTCTCCAGGGGACGCCTTGTTGAGTAAAGACTGTTTGATATGAGTTATGCCATCTCTTGTTGTCACATGCCGCCTGCAGAAAGACGTTTCTGTGGCTAGTGTTTACTAGAGTGTCTGTTGTTGTTGTGTTCCAGATAGTGATATTATCCCAGTTGACAGTAAGTCCTTTGCAGAGTAAAGTGTCGTGTGTCGAGTAATTATTACCTGCAGTAAGAGATAGTGAGAGCCGTTCTCCTTTGCTCATACTTTCTGTTATTGAGCTATCTATTTCACCCGGGGAGAGTCCTTCCACTCCACCGTGCCTGTTCATTCCTTCAGTAGGAAAGTGTTCCCAGTTCTTAGTGAATATAGAAAACTTAGTTTAAGAGATTAGTTGCATTTGCTAGCCGAGTCCTTACTAAAGCTGAACGTAATTAAACAGTTACTGAGCAAGAAGCTTTAGCTATAGTTTGGTCTTTAAAGCATTTTCGAGATATCATTTACCAGTACCCTGTTCACGTCTTAACAGATCATGCCCCGTTGATACCCTTATTCCAGAATAAACAACCCACTGGAAGACTTGCCAGATGGTCCTTGACCATCCAAGAGTTCAATCCGACCTTTGAACATTTGTCTGGCAAATCCAATGTAGTTGCTGATGCCTTGTCGCGTCATGTCAGTGTAGTAACTGCCGATCCTCCATTTAGTGCTGAGGATGTAAAGACTGCTCAAAGAACAGACCCCTTGTGGTCTGGTGTGGTTCGATTCCTGCTCCAGGAAGACCTTATTCTCTCTGTGAAGCCACCAGCACCCATTAGTGACTTTGTCATGAACCAAGAATTACTGTATCACACTACCGAGCTGGGTAATCCTAGTAGAAGAGTATACCAGTTAGTAATTCCACAGTCACTAGTGAAAGTAGCCTTGCAGCTAGTTCACGATGTATCAGATGTTGCACATCCTGGTATGGATCGTTCTGTGAAACAAGCCAGATTGAAATACTTTTGGCCGCGTATGTCTACCGATATTACTGAGTATGTTAAGAAATGTAGTGTCTGTATGAAACATAAAGGTAATGTCACTGGTCCTAATCCAATCCAGATCTTTCCTACTACTAGTGAGCCATGGGAAAGAGTTGCACTAGATCTGTTGACCAACTTCCAATGTTCCCTCAGTGGAAACAAACATCTGTGTGTGATGGTCGATCACTTTACCAGATATTGTGAGTTAGTTCCTATCCCAGATAAGACTGCCGAAACTGTAGCAAAAGCATTCAAGGAACGTATAATCTGCAGACATACCACTCCTAAGTCCCTCATAACAGATAATGGAGGTGAATTTTGTAATGAGATCCTAGAAAACTTGTGTAAACTATACAAGATTACAAAATCAACCATTGTCCCGCACCATCCTGCCAGTAATGGGTTAGCAGAAAGAACTAATAGAAAGTCCTTGACGTTTTGAGAGCTACCATCAATCCCAATAGTGTAACCTGGGATGAAGTCATTCCTGATGTTCAATGTGCCATAAATTCTGCCTTTAACGCTTCAATAGGTGATACCCCTCATTATGCACTGTAGGGTGTCGATAAGCGTTTGCCTTATGAGCTGTTATATTCCAATCCGAAACCGACTTACAATCCAGATGATTTCGTAGCAGTTCGCACCAGTCAAGCTCAAAGTGTTTTCAGACGAATTCGAGAAACACTTCATAAGTCAACAGCAGAATTTACTAGAGTAACTAATACTAAAGCGAAACCGACTAAAGTTCAAGTAGGGTCCAGAGTCATGTTGTTCAACTTTAACAAAACTTCAGCAATGCCAAAACTCGATCAAAAGTTTGTTGGTCCTTATAGAGTAGTCGAACATATTAATGGCAACAAGTATAAAGTTAGAGAAATTAGTACGGGTCAGTTTAAAGAATCGCATTTAGATCATATGAAGTTAGTATGCGATGATGATGACGAAGTCCCTGACACTCCTGACAATCAGAATAGTGAGACAGTATCTGATAATTCTCCTGTTGCTGTTCCCTCTACCTCTAATGATCAGTCAGATCAACCTGAATGTCGTTATTCCCTACGTACACGACAAGTGTTAAGAAATCCTCAAGTATCATTTGTAGATACCAGTGTAGATCCTCCTCAATCAGAAGTTGAGTTACCTATTGTAACAGAGTTTGATCCACCCAGAGATGATAATTATACAGCCTATATCAATCTCACCCTAGCAGAGTTGGGGTTAAATGTAAATAACCTGTATAGATAAATATGTAGTAAGCGTTTAACTGTGTGTTATAATATCTACTTAGTATTACTCAAATTTTTTTGTGTGTGTTCACGTTCTCTCCGAGTTCTGAGAATTAACAGTATAGATTCGAGTGCACCAGATCTACCTTGTCTGTTAATCACTACCTTCTTGTAAATATATTTCCTCAGAATTCGTAGATCACATGAAGACAGTTCGATCGAACAAATTTTTTTTATCTCTTTTATCATGATTTTTCTAGAATGAGCTCATTTAATTAATTCCCAAGTATCATGATGCATCATATAGTAATGTAGATTATTCCGTCACGATAATATCCATGTGAAGTATAATGTTCAACTGTTGTGTACTTTGACATTGTATAGAATCAGCTGAGAGTTGTTGCCTGTTGTCCTTAGTTTGTATAGTTGTATGTCGAGACGCCATACTTAGCATGCCCGAGCTGTACGGTTCGTATTTCTAACGGCTAAGCCATAGCTGTTCACGTGATTTCCAAACACTGGCCATGTGATCTGGCATTAGCCAATCATAGGCCTGCCTTTTGAATGCCCCAGTGCCGTGCGAGCCTAGTAGTCAGTACCATTCGGGTAGGCATAGCCGGCGGACACAGGCATAGGCTCTCAGCTCCCATATATTTCAACGCCTCATTAAACGCTACCAAAAACCAAGCTCATCGTCTGTTAATATTACCAAATCTATGAAAAGAACCCCACAACACAGATATCCGAAACAAGGCTGGAACCAGTGTAGAAGCTTTCAAGAGGAAACTGGACAAATATCTTCACCAGGTGCCAGATCAACCAGACTGTGATGGATATGTGGGGCAGCGGGCCTCCAGCAGCAACAGCCTGGTTGACCAGGCAAGCACCAGACGAGCCTGGCCCATGGCCGGGCTCAGAGAGTAGATACTCTCGAAACTCTTCAAAGGTATATCAAAGGTATGGTGTTATTGCCTTGGCCTGACTCAGGTTACTGAAAAGTTTTACCGCTATAGTTAAGGTGTTGCAGTGTTACATAGTACTTTACCACTGTAATTAAGGTGTTACATAGTACTTTACCACTGTAATTAAGGTGTTACATAGTACTTTACCACTGTAATTAAGGTGTTACATAGTACTTTACCACTGTAATTAAGGTGTTACATAGTACTTTACCACTAATTAAAGTGTTACATAGTACTTTACCACTGTAATTAAGGTGTTACACAGTACTTTACCACTGCAGTAAAGGTGTTACATAGTCAACAACATTGCCTACTACTAATATAAAACTTAACGGAGTGCGGAAAAACGTGATGTCCTAGTTACCATGTTGTGTCAGTCTTTGTAATAAAGACAGCAAAGAGAGCAGCTGTGTGGCCCCTACCATGTCCTAGATACCCATACCCCTTGTGTGTGTGTGTGTGTGTGTGTGTGTGTGTGTGTGTGTGTGTATGTGTGTGTGTGTGTGTACTCACCTAGTTGTGGTTGCAGGGGTCGATTCATAGCTCCTGGCCCTGAGTGTGTCTGTGTGTACTCATCTAATTACTCACCTAATTGTGGTTGCAGGGGTCGAGACTCAGCTCCTGGCCCCGCTTCTTCACTGATCGCTACTGGGTCCCTTCTCTCCCTGCTCCATGAGCTTTATCATACCTCGTCTTAAAGCTATGTATGGTTCCTGCCTCCACTACATCACTTGCCAGACTATTCCACTTCCTGACTACTTTATGGCTGAAGAAATACTTCCTAACATCCCTTTGACTCATCTGAGTATTCAACTTCCAATTGTGACCCCTTGTTTCTGTGTCCCCTCTCTGGAACATCTTGTCTCTGTCCACCTTGTCTATTCCCCGCAGTATTTTGTATGTCGTTATCATGTCTCCCCTAACCCTCCTGTCCTCCAGTATTGTCAGGCCGATTTCCCTTAACCTTTCTTCGTAGGACAATCCCCTTAGCTCTGGAACTAACCTTGTCGCAAACCTTTGCACTTTCTCTAATTTCTTGACGTGCTTGACCAGGTGTGGGTTCCAAACTGGTGCTGCATACTCCAGTATGGGCCTGACGTCCACGGTGTACAGTGTCTTGAACGATTCCTTACTATTTACTACTACTACTACTACTACTACTACTAATAATAATAATAATAATAATAATACTTTATTGAGACATGTTACAATGATACATGGTTGGGTAGACAAGATACATAGTTATTGATGAGATGTACATGCCAAAAGCCCCTAATATGCTGTGTATTGCGGACCGCTATTCTCAGGTTTGCCAGTCGCCCATATGCTGCAGCAGTTATCTGATTGATATGTGCTTCCGGAGACGTGCTTGGTGTTATACTCACCCCAAGATCTTTTTCTTTGAGCGAGGTTTGCAATCTTTAGCCACCTAGCCTATACTCTGTCTGTGGTCTTCTTTGCCCTTCCCCGATCTTCATCACTTTGCATTTGGCGGGGTTAAATTCGAGAACTGGACCAGGTGTCCAGCCTGTCCAGGTCTCTTTGAAGTCCTGCCTGATCCTCATCTGATTTAATTCTCCTCATTAACTTCACATCATCTTCGAACAGAGACACTTCTGAGTCTATCCTGTCCGTCATGTCATTCACATATACCAAGAATAGCACAGGTCCCAGGACTGACCCCTGTGGGACCCCGCTCGTCACAGGCGCCCACTGTGTGTGTCTGTATGTACTCACCTATTTGTGGTTGCAGGGGTCGAGTCATAGCTCCTGGCCCCGCCTCTTCACTGATTGCTACTAGGTCCTCTCTCTCCCTGCTCCATGAGCTTTATCATACCTCGTCTTAAAACTATGTATGGTTCCTGCCTCCACTACATCACTTCCCAGACTATTCCACTTCCTGACAACTCTGACTGAAGAAATACTTCCTAACATCCCTGTGATTCATCTGAGTCTTCAACTTCCAACTGTGTCCCCTTGTTGCTGTGTCCCATCTCTGGAACATTCTGTCTGTCCACCTTGTCAATTCCTCTCAGTATTTTATATGTCGTTATCATATCCCCCTCTCTCTCCTGTGTGTACTCACCTAATTGTGGTTGCAGGGGTCGAGACTCAGCTCGTATGTGTGTGTGTATGTATGTGTGTGTATGTATGTGTGTGTGTGTGTGTGTGTGTGTGTGTGTGTCACTCGTGGTATCGATCTCCTAAACAATACATCGATAATGTCGTCTCTCTGAGTCTTCCTCACAAAGGCCATTTAAACCCATGCAATCTGTTACAATTTCCTCAACAGCTTCCGCAGTACCTGAAGATGCGATAATGATCTCTATTGCTCCATGCACAAAGCTCAATATCTCTGGGGCTCTGAAAACACACCGGGCAGTAACTAAAGTGTCCTCGTGACGTCACCGACAACAGACCAATAGGGAGACAGCGCGGGGATGTTTGAATTTAAATCTCCTTCCCACCCGACGTGTCACCCGCCAGACACGTGGCGTGAATGACCAACACATGCGGTTGTACGAGCAGGGGGAGGGGGTATGAGGGAGGAGGGGAGGAGAGGGTAAGGGGAGGGAAGGTGGAGAAGTGAGGGAGGGTCATAGAGGAAGGGGAAAAAGGGAGGGGAGAGAGGGGCAGATAGAAAGAGGGAGGGGAAGGGAGAGGGGTTAAGTTTAAATACCACAAGCAAGGTTTAAAATATTTATACAGTGATATTTGTGAGAATGAGCAGCAGCAGCAGCAGCATCAAGGCAGCAGCAGCAGCATCAAGGCAGCAGCAGCAGCAGCAGCAGCAGCATCAAGGCAGCAGCAGCAGCAGCAGCAGCAGTATCAAGGCAGCAGCAGCAGCATCAAGGCAGCAGCAGCAGCAGCAGCAGCAGCAAGGCAGCAGCAGCAGCAGCAGCATCAAGGCAGCAGCAGCAGCAGCATCAAGGCAGCAGCAGCAGCAGCAGCATCAAGGCGGCAGCAGCAGCAGCAGCAGCATCAAGGCAGCAGCAGCAGCAGCAGCAGCAGCAGCAGCAGCAGCATCAAGGCAGCAGCAGCAGCAGCAGCAGCATCAAGGCAGCAGCAGCAGCAGCAGCAGCAGCAGCATCAAGGCAGCAGCAGCAGCAGCATCAAGCGCAGCAGCAGCATCAAGCGCAGCAGCAGCAGCATCAAGCGCAGCAGCAGCAGCATCAAGCGCAGCAGCAGCAGCAGCAGCAGCTGGATGCTTCACTACTCTACAATATTATAACTATTTTATTGTCCCAGTTAATAATATAACATTATTATTATTATTAATTCTGAATTATTCTTAATATGTTAACAAGAACATTGCAGCTTTATTATTATTATTATTATTATTATTATTATTATTATTATTATTACTATTACCTTTCGTTGCTGTTACTTTTATTGTTAACCATGTACACACAGGATGACCATGTACACACAGGATGACCATGTACACACAGGATGACCATGTACACACAGGATGACCATGTACACACAGGATGACCATGTACACACAGGATGACCATGTGCACACAGGATGACCATGTACACACAGGATGACCATGTACACACAGGATGACCATGTACACACAGGATGACCATGTACACACAGGATGGCCATGTACACATGTTAACCATGTACACACAGGATGACCATGTACACACAGGATGACCATGTGCACACAGGATGACCATGTACACACAGGATGGCCATATACACATGTTAACCATATACACACAGGATGACCATGTACACAGGATGACCATGTACACACAGGATGACCATGTACACACAGGATGGCCATGTACACATGTTGACCATGTACACACAGGATGACCATGTACACACAGGATGACCATGTACACACAGGATGACCATGTGCACACAGGATGGCCATGTACACATGTTGACCATGTACACACAGGATGACCATGTGCACACAGGATGACTATGTGCACACAGGATGACCATGTACACATGTTGACCATGTACACATGTTGACCATGTACACACAGGATGACCATGTACACACAGGATGACCATGTACACACAGGATGACCATGTACACACAGGATGGCCATGTACACATGTTGACCATGTACACACAGGATGACCATGTGCACACAGGATGACTATGTGCACACAGGATGACCATGTACACATGTTGACCATGTACACACAGGATGACCATGTACACATGTTGACCATGTACACACAGGATGACCATGTACACAGGATGACCATGTACACACAGGATGACCATGTACACACAGGATGGCCATGTACACATGTTAACCATGTACACACAGGATGACCATGTACACACAGGATGACCATGTACACAGGATGACCATGTACACACAGGATGACCATGTACACACAGGATGACCATGTACACATGTTGACCATGTACACACAGGATGACCATGTACACAGGATGACCATGAACACATGTTGACCATGTACAAACAAGCTAATCATGTACGCAAATGATCATATACACAAATTATGACCATGTATACACATGATAGCCATGTCCACACATGGTGACCTTGTACACACATGACCACGTACACACGTTAACCATGTATATAGAAATATACACACATGTACACATGGTAATCCGTAATACAATCTACGTACATTACCATCTCTTAATATCCGCTAACAAAATCAACAATGAATCAGAGTACAAAAAAAAAAAAGAGGGGGGGGGGAGTTTGATAACAAAATTCAACGACAAAGTTGTGGAGACGTGTGGTGGGGGAAGTTGTGGAGACGTGTGGTGGGGGAAGTTGTGGAGACGTGTGGTGGGGGGAAGTTGTGGAGACGTGTGGTGGGGGAAGTTGTGGAGACGTGTGGTGGGGGGAAGTTGTGGAGACGTGTGATGGGGGAAGTTGTGGAGACGTGTGGTGGGGAAGTTGTGGAGACGTGTGGTGGGGGAAGTTGTGGAGACGTGTGGTGGGGAAGTTGTGGAGACGTGTGGTGGGGAAGTTGTGGAGACGTGTGGTGGGGAAGTTGTGGAGACGTGTGGTGGGGGAAGTTGTGGAGACGTGTGGTGGGGGAAGTTGTGGAGACGTGTGGTGGGGGAAGTTGTGGAGACGTGTGTGGGGAAGTTGTGGAGACGTGTGGTGGGGAAGTTGTGGAGACGTGTGGTGGGGGAAGTTGTGGAGACGTGTGGGGGGGAAGTTGTAACGGTCGAGGTTTAAATGTCCGGGGAGTCAGCTGGCACTCCTTATTGAGACGCTCCTCTCCACTCACTCTCCCTAACCCCTGTCCCCCCAGCCGGGCTGACCAACTGCCGCTACTATTACCTCGTCTTCTAAACCCCCTCCCCTCCCACTCCCTCACCTCCAACTGTCTCCATCACCCCTCCCCTGCCCCTCCACCAACTGCCACATGACCCCTAAGTCTGTGTCTTACAAATGTCATTAGATGGTCATGAAGCATCTTCATCACCTGACCTCTGGCCTATCACACTTTATATAAAGTTATATTATATATAATATATATATATATATATATCTTATTATATATGGTATACTATATATATATATATATATATATATATATATATATATATATATATATTATATAATATTATTGTAATATATGAACGAGAGTGGTATTGATCAATAACTACAATAGAGGATTGTATTGCTCTACATTTATGTCTTGGTCCACCGTGTTGGTATTTCATACCATTTCCCTACTTTGTACCAGGGTGGTGGTGGTGTTTAGTTTCTCAGGAAACAATAGTGTCTTCTGACCTATAATAATAATAATAAAATCTTTATTTCTACAAGTATTTGTACAAGGTATACAGGCCTAGCTGACATCAATGACATACTACTATATAGAAAGCTGGTTGTTATGCTGAGCATTTCGGACAAAATAGGTCAATTTTATCCCAGGATGCGACCCACACCAGTCGACTAACACCCAGGTACCCATTACTACTGATGGGTGAACATAGACAGCAGGTGTCTTGAGGAAACACGTCCTAGTGTTTCCAGCCGTACCGGGGAATTGAACCCCAGACAGCAGTGTGTGAGCTGAAAGTGCTAGCGATCGAGCTACGGGACACCTAGGTGTGATTCAGTGCTGGCTTACCCCAGCTAGGTTTCACACTCCACTTGAAAAATCAAGGCCTCACACTTCATGTTGTGTGGGTTCTTGATAATGGATTTGGTAATAAACACAAACGTAGCATCGTTGGTAACTTATATATTGGTGAAATAATGGGAGAACACTCAGAGCCTTCGCCTGACCTGTCAACTCTCTGCTATCCTGTCTTGAACTGAGCTAGTGAGCGAGAGACGCTCACGGCATTCAAAGGGTGACCTATGACATGCTAGGTCAACAGAAAGACTAGAAACGGTCAGTGATCACGTTGAAGGCTTGTGACTCACTAACAGTTGGTAAGATACAAATACTACTACTGACATTGACAGCAGTTCATCTTAAGAAAAGATGATTCCCTTATAGGTGTATTAGAGATACCTGGGGACAGAGATGGAGCCAAACATGTTGTATTTGTATTTACAAATAACAAAAAAATATTTTATTTTATTTAAAAATAAAATAAAAATGCTAACCAGATTTTAGTTTGTATTGGTTGTTTGTATTTTTTTTTTTTTGCTCAAAAATCTGGTGATCTCTAACTTGATCTAATTTCAATATAGCAACTTATTATAAATCAAACGAAAATATAGGATGGGAACACTATTTTGAAGGATGAATTTTTAGTGACAATTAGACGCATGTGCAACATTTGGGCATCTTTACTGTAGACGTTTCTCCATCCAGTGGCTTTGTCAATACAAATTCAAGGCGATAAATGGAAGACAGTGAAACTATATACAAAATATGAGGTAATCAGTCCCTCAGCCTTGGAGGGACTGATTACCTTGTCAGAGGTCTTCAGTCTCCCACGAAGGCAAGAGCTTTATTTGCCCATGAAATAACTATTGTGAAATAACTATTGTGAAATAACTATTGTGAAATAACTATTGTGAAATAACTATTGTTGATCTTAGAGATAATCCTAAGGAGGAGAATGTCTCCTCTGTTGCAAGTGTGTTGCTACGTCAACAGGTGTGTCTGGGCTAGTACTGTACTACGAGTGTGTTGCTACGTCAACAGGTGTGTCTGGGCTAGTACTGTACTACGAGTGTGTTGCTACGTCAACAGGTGTGTCTGGGCTAGTACTGTACTACGAGTGTGTTGCTACGTCAACAGGTGTGTCTGGGCTAGTACTGTACTACGAGTGCTACCGTACAGTTAATTAAAAATATGTAAAATGTTCTCTCTAGAGATGAATATTGCTGACCACTAAACACTCCATGTACGGAAGGTGAAACTGAATATCTGGAGGACTGGACAGGCCACTCTCTGGAGGACTGGACGGGCCACTCTCTGGAGGACTGGACAGGCCACTCTCTGGAGGACTGGACAGGCCACTCTCTGGAGGACTGGACGGGCCACTCTCTGGAGGACTGGACAGGCCACTCTCTGGAGGACTGGACAGGCCACTCTCTGGAGGACTGGACAGGCCACTCTCTGGAGGACTGGACAGGCCACTCTCTGGAGGACTGGACAGGCCACTCTCTGGAGGACTGGACAGGCCACTCTCTGGAGGGCTGGACAGGCCACTCTCTGGAGGGCTGGACAGGCCACTCTCTGGAGGACTGGACGGGCCACTCTCTGGAGGACTGGACAGGCCACTCTCTGGAGGACTGGACGGGCCACTCTCTGGAGGACTGGACGGGCCACTCTCTGGAGGACTGGACAGGCCACTCTCTGGAGGACTGGACAGGCCACTCTCTGGAGGACTGGACAGGCCACTCTCTGGAGGACTGGACAGGCCACTCTCTGGAGGACTGGACAGGCCACTCTCTGGAGGACTGGACAGGCCACTCTCTGGAGGACTGGACAGGCCACTCTCTGGAGGACTGGACAGGCCACTCTCTGGAGGACTGGACAGGCCACTCTCTGGAGGACTGGACAGGCCACTCTCTGGGAGGACTGGACTGACAGGCCACTCTCTGGAGGACTGGACAGGCCACTCTCTGGAGGACTGGACAGGCCACTCTCTGGAGGACTGGACAGGCCACTCTCTGGAGGACTGGACAGGCCACTCTCTGGAGGACTGGACAGGCCACTCTCTGAGGAGAGGCCACTTGGGACTGAGGCCACTCTCTGGAGGACTGGACAGGCCACTCTCTGGAGGACTGGACAGGCCACTCTCTGGAGGACTGGACAGGCCCTGAGACTGCGCCACTCTGGAGGACTGGACAGGCCACTCTCTGGAGGACTGGACAGGCCACTCTCTGGAGGACTGGACAGGCCACTCTCTGGAGGACTGGACAGGCCACTCTCTGGAGGACTGGACAGGCCACTCTCTGGAGGACTGGACAGGCCACTCTCTGGAGGACTGGACAGGCCACTCTCTGGAGGACTGGACAGGCCACTCTCTGGAGGACTGGACAGGCCACTCTCTGGAGGACTGGACAGGCCACTCTCTGGAGGACTGGACAGGCCACTCTCTGGAGGACTGGACAGGCCACTCTCTGGAGGACTGGACAGGCCACTCTCTGGAGGACTGGACAGGCCACTCTCTGGAGGACTGGACAGGCCACTCTCTGGAGGACTGGACAGGCCACTCTCTGGAGGACTGGACAGGCCACTCTCTGGAGGACTGGACAGGCCACTCTCTGGAGGACTGGACAGGCCACTCTCTGGAGGACTGGACAGGCCACTCTCTGGAGGACTGGACAGGCCACTCTCTGGAGGACTGGACAGGCCACTCTCTGGAGGACTGGACAGGCCACTCTCTGGAGGACTGGACAGGCCACTCTCTGGAGGACTGGACAGGCCACTCTCTGGAGGACTGGACAGGCCACTCTCTGGAGGACTGGACAGGCCACTCTCTGGAGGACTGGACAGGCCACTCTCTGGAGGACTGGACAGGCCACTCTCTGGAGGACTGGACAGGCCACTCTCTGGAGGACTGGACAGGCCACTCTCTGGAGGACTGGACAGGCCACTCTCTGGAGGACTGGACAGGCCACTCTCTGGAGGACTGGACAGGCCACTCTCTGGAGGACTGGACAGGCCACTCTCTGGAGGACTGGACAGGCCACTCTCTGGAGGACTGGACAGGCCACTCTCTGGAGGACTGGACAGGCCACTCTCTGGAGGACTGGACAGGCCACTCTCTGGAGGACTGGACAGGCCACTCTCTGGAGGACTGGACAGGCCACTCTCTGGAGGACTGGACAGGCCACTCTCTGGAGGACTGGACAGGCCACTCTCTGGAGGACTGGACAGGCCACTCTCTGGAGGACTGGACAGGCCACTCTCTGGAGGAATGGACAGGCCACTCTCTGGAGGACTGAAGTTTTAGTGTATTTCGTCGGAGTATCAATTACGCTTATTCATTATGATTGCCATAAAGAAAAACAAGTATTCACCAAGTGTGTGATCACAGGAGACTATATTCCTAGCATAATTCTACTTCTCAGTTTGTATAAATTTAGTTAAGCATCTAGATCACTGGGAATACATGGAATACTGGATTTGTTCCTGGTGGAAGGTAGTCGAGGAAGATACACATCAGGTTGTTGATACCCGTAGCTGTAGTTGAGCGAATACACCACATCCCGGTTGATCAGGAACAGATTTGAGGAATTTGAAGAGTTCCTTCTCAAAGACAGCCTGGGGTCTGTTGATAATCCCCCCTTATGCATTGAGGGAAGGTACTGAAGAGTTGTTGTCCCTTTACACTTACTGAGTTCTCTCAGTGTCCTCATTGCTCTCCTGCTTTTCACTGGTTCACTGGAGGTTCCTTGCACCATCAGCAAAGCCTCTTGTTTTATATTTAGTTATTCCGGTGTTTATGTTTGGAATTAATCCCTCCAGATTCTTCCAGGTGTAAATTATCAAGAGTCCTTCTTGCCTACTTTCTAAGATCATAAAAAAACGAGCACTGCAGTTGGCCTACTGGCCCATGCTAGACAGGTTCAACTCACACCCACCACTACTCCAGTACAGCTCCAACCTATTTTTAAAACTGCCCAAGGTTCTCGGGTCAATGATCCTACTCAGGACTCAGGTGCTCTCTGCCTTGAAGGGGGCCGTCAGTATACAACAATATTCCAACATACAGAGAACGAGTGATTTGAAAAGTGTCACCATTGGCTTGGTATCTTTTATTTAAAAAGTTCTAGTTAAATAACCTATCACTTTCCTTGAGCTTGCGGTAATAATATTGTGTTCCTTGAACATGAGATCTTCTGGCATCTTCACTCCCAGGTCTCTATTGAACGAGTTGAATTAGTCTTTCCTTGCGATCTTTTTTTCTTTTTCCTTCCACAACACAGCAGCTGAAATTTGTCCTCAGTGAACATCACAATGCTGTGTAGTCCAATGCAAGAATTGTTTTATATCAGCTTGGAAGATCGCTGTGTCTTCTATGGATGCCACTCTCATACAGATTCTAGTATCATTTGCAAAAGCTAATACTGTTCCTTGAGGAGCAGAGCTCTTCATTACAGCAGCCCAGGATTTCCGCCCTTTCATTTATTTCTTTTGCATGTATTTTGTGACCAATTACTTAAGGCTTTTGTAAAGTAGGGAAAATGCTGATAAACCCTTTGCTACACTCAACTCAACATCCAGGCTGTGGTGTATATGTTGAACTGTGTGTTGCTAGCACCAACAGCTTGGCTGATAGGTGGTGACCACCTAAGTCGTTTTCAGGTAACGTTCATGTAATCAAAACATATTTTTACTTAGCATTCGTGTACATAACACGCAAATATTCTTTGGAAATGTTTTTAGGGCACATAGTTGTTATAGATGGTGCTTACAACTTACTTCCGAACCCCCTCTCCCTTCCAAGCCTCCTGGTGGGTGAAGGCCTCACCAACGAGGCTGTTACTGCTGAATACATTCCTAAAGTTAGTTCTTGATCAGCCGGGCTGTGATTTGTATGATAGATTGAGTGTGGGCAGCAGTAACAGCCTGGTTGATCAGGCCATTTACCGGTAGGCCCGGTCCAGGACCGGGCTCTAGGGATGTTGACACTGTCAACTCTCTCAAGGTAGACTAGGTAGACAGCCTGGCTGATCAGGAACTGACTTTAGAAACCTATCCGGTTTCCTCTTAGAGACGGTAAGGAATCTATTGGTAATCCCCCTTATGAATGATGGGAAGCTGTTGAATAATCTTGGGCTCCTTACACTTATGATGTCCCTGTATACTCATGCACCTGTTTTTTACTAGGGTATTTTGTGCCATCTGCCAAGCCTCTTGCTTTTATAGGAAGTGATTTCTGTGTGCAGATTTGGGACCAGTCCCTCCAGGATTTTATGGGTATAAATTTTGCGTCTTTCTCGCCTTCATTCCAAAGAATACAGGTTAAGAGACTTCAAACGTTCCCAGTAATTTAGATGCTTGACTCAACTTATGCAGTGAATGTTCTATGTACACTCTAGATTTCCAATTTTGCCCACCATAAAAGGATCTGTTAGTGTACGGTAATATTCCAGCCTTGAGAGAACAAGTAACTTAAATAAATCATTGTCTTGGCATCCCTTGTTTTAAGGTTCTCGTTATCCAACCCATTCTTCTCATAAGGGTTGTGATAATGACACTGTTGTGATCCTTGAAATTGAGATCCTCTGACATTGCCATTCCTAAGTCCTTCACGTTTGTTTTTACGTCTGTGTGGTTATCAGTTTTACACTTTGTTCAATCTTCTATTTCTTCAGTCTTTTCATAATGGAATAAACAATTTATCCTCATGGAATATCATATTGTATTCTATGACACCCTGTTAGACGTGGGTTATATCAGCTTGGAGATTTACAGTGTCCTCAGTGGACATCACTCCCATGCAAATTCTGGCATCTCAATGTCGGATGTGATTATTAGGGAAAGGGTGGGGACAAGTACCGTACCTTGGGGAACATCTTTTCACTAGATGTTTTTTTTTCTTTGAGTTCATTTGCTATAAAGTTAAAAATTCATCTGTCGATTTTTTCCATTTATTCCATTTGCATGCATTTTGTGTGCTCTAAACCCATGCTGCCCTGGGTTGTGCAAGTGTTGTGAATCCATGTGGTTAGCAATCTTGCTTTTCAAAACCCTTTCAAAGATTTTTACGTGGGACGGTAGTGTTATCGGTCTTCAGTTGTTTGGTATTGCTTTACTGCCATCTTTGTGGCATGAGGCTATAACAGTTATTTTTAAATAATTATGGGATGACTTGTCTAGGCTCCCTCTCTATAGTGTATTTAAGACACGTGATACGGGGTTCTTGCAGTTCTTGATGAACACGGAGTTCTACAAGTCTGGGTATGGGGCAGAGCACATGGACATTTTGTCATTGGCTTTTTCGAATTCAAGTTGGGTTAAGGTTATTTCAGAAATTTTGGAAAAGGTAACAAGGTTTTGAGTCTCATTCATGAAGAATTTGTTTAGATTGTCGACCTTCGTATACTGAACAATTACTTATAGTGAGATTTCAGTATTTCATTCGTTTCTTTGCTGTCTTTCCCATCTTGTTTGAACAAGAGGCAGATACTGGATGTATATGGACCTTCTGCATTTCTTTCATTTTCATTAATTACTTGTTGCTGCTACTGTCTCTCCTCTATTTGATTCGTTGAATTTGAGTTTTGCTAGTCAGTGCTTACTTCCAATGAGAAGTTCTGTGATTCTTCATCTTTACTTGTAAAAGGAGCATCGCTCTCTTTCTCTCCCTCCTTCTAGCCTACATCTCTTCATTTTTCTTAGTGGTGTGTACCTTGAGCATACGTCTAGTGTCACAAAGTTAATGTTTTCTACACACTCGTTGGATCTATGTTATTCAGAATATCTTCTCGACGTGTTCCCTTGAGAACATGATTTGCTTGATCTAACACCCCTCCCTCTCTCTCCAACTGCTCCCACACCCCTCCCTCCCTCTCCAACTGCTCCCACACCCCTCCCTCCCTCCTCAACTGCTCCCACACCCCTTCCTCCCTCCTCAACTGCTCCCACACCCCTTCCTCCCTCCTCAACTGCTCCCACACCCCTTCCTCCCTCCTCAACTGCTCCCACACTCCTTCCTCCTTCTCTACTACTCACACACCCTTCTCTCCCTCCCTGATCATCCAGGCTGTTACTGCTGGCCGCACGTAAACCATTATATGAACCACAGCCCGGCTGATCGAGTAATGACTTTAGGCGTCTGTCCAGCACCGTCTTGAAGACAACCAGGGGGTCTATTCCCCTTATGTATATAAATAAGTCACTGTTTGGCCTTTCTTGGGTTATCCTGGGAAATCTACATATATGCTATGTATGATAATTTATGTAACTATTTATGTAAACTTGTGCTTGAATAAACTTAATTATTATATGCTGGAGAACAGTCTTGGGTCATTGACACTTATTGTATTTCCTGTCTTATTGCTTTTCATTGTGGGTATCTTGCTCCGTCATCTCAGAATTTTGCTTTCGTAGGGAGTGATTTGTGTGAGCAGATTTGGGACCAGTCCCTCTAGGATTTTCCAGGTGTAGATTACGATGTATTTTTCTGGCCCTCGTTCCAGGGAGTACAGGTCAAGGAACTTCAAATGTTCCCAGTAACTGAGGTGCCTGACTGAATTAATACGTATAGTGAAGGTCCTCCGTACATTCTCTAGATCCGCGATTTCACCTGCCTTGAATGGGGGTGTTAGTGTACAGCAGTATTCCAGCCTAGAGAGAACAAGGGATTTAAAAAGGATCATCATTGGCATGGCATCCCTTGTTTTGAAAGTTCTCAGTATCCACCGTATTACTTTACTCGCGGTTGTGATAGTGACACTTGGGATCCTTGAAGGTGAGATCCTCTGACATTTCCACTCCCAGGTCCTTCACATTAGTTTTTTGCTCTGTTGTGAGGTTAAAATTTGTTGTATACTCCGTTCTAGCTATTATTTAGTCAAGCTTTCCATAACCCATTAAATGAATTTGTCCTTATTGCTTTCCGTGGTCCAGTGAAAAAAAAAACTTGATTTATATTCGCCTGAAGATTTTTCGTGTCCTTAATTAATGACAGTCCTTCCCTCCCTCACAAACTCCAACACCCTCCCTTCCTTAATGGATAACACTCCCTCCCTCACAAACTCCAACACCCATCCCCCTCACTACCTTTCTCCCTCACCAATTGGTACCACACCCTTCCTTTCCTCACCAGCTGCTCCCACAGCCCTCTCTTCCTCCCTCACCAATTCCACATCCCTTCCTCCCTGGAGTTTACCTGGAGTCAATCCAGAGCTCTCCACCCACGCGGCACGGCCCCAAATCAGGCCTCCTGGTTGCTTGCCTGACCGATCATGCTGTTAGTACCGGGTGCCCTTATTATAAAGTGTGCACCACAACCGAGCTGATCAACTACTGTTTTGAGGAATCTGTCGAATTTCCTCTTGAAGACATCCAGGAGCTTGTTGGTAATCCTCCTCATGCGTGAAGAGACTTGAAGAGTCGTGGTCCCTTAACACTTATTGAGGTCACTTTCAGTGTACTCATTGCTTGTCATTGGAGGTATCCTGCACCTCTGCCAAATCTCTTGTGTCCATAAGTGGTATTTTCGATGTACAGATTTGGTACCAATCCCTCCAGTGTCTTCTAGGTGTATACGATACATCTTTCTCGCCTACGTTCTTTGGTGTACACTTAGGGGGATTTTACCCTGCTTTGAAGGGACGGTTAGCACACAGCAATATTCCAACCTAGGGAGAATAAGTAACTTGAGTGTTAACACTGGCTTGGCACTTCTTAATTTTGAAAGTTCTAGTTATCCATCCTATCATTTTCCTGCAGTTATAACAACATTGTGATCTTTGAACGAGAGGTCCTGTCATTATCACTCCCAGATCTCTCACATTTGGCTGAATAGTTTGATTAAAGTCTTGATCTCTGATCTTATTTTTATTTCATCATTCCTTAATTTAGCAACTGAAATTTGTCCTCATTAAACATCATGCTGGCATCCACAGCCCACCGGAACACTTGGTTTATATCAGCTTGGTGGACCGCGATGTCTTCTACGGATGCTACTCTTATGAAGTTTCAAGTATAGTAGTAGTTAATAATAATAATAATAATAATAATAATAATTTTATTTATGCCCAACAATGCAGTTTAAATGAATTAATACAATGGTAAACTCAAAAGAAAGCCATTAATTATGCAGTGTATATGGTACATGTCGGTGTGTATGTCAGACATGAGATGAGGAAGAAGTGGGGCGAGTGCTCTGCCTTGAGGAACAACTCTTCCTTGTAGCTTATATTTTATATACGGTCTTTCTGTTCTCTTTACTTCACGAATTGTTTCATTTTTGGCTTTTGACATTTTGCGTCGCTTACCTCCATCATCATCTAACTTCCACATGACTTTGTGGTCTAAAAAAGACAAAAAAAGTACAATACCTTGACAGGAACAATTCACAAATGACCCGCACCTAGGGGAAAGGAGTTGACTTCCACTACCAGCCTTACCACTATTTTTTCTTCCTCTCCAGGTCCCGTCCCAGTCCCCCTAGCTTACATATACTGGATCCCTCACTCTTTTGTGTTAGTGTGACTTTGTAAATGGTCCATGTCGGACTGGAACGTTACCGCAAGCTTCTCTCTCTCATGTGTGACTGTGTTTTGTAGTCTAACTTTGTGTAGTCTGATTACCTTTCCTTTTCTCCCTTCGTCTCTATCATGATAGTTGGCACCTGTGTGTGTGTGTGTGTGTGTGTGTGTGAGAGAGAGAGAGAGAGAGAGAGAGAGAGAGAGAGAGAGAGAGAGAGAGAGAGAGAGAGAGAGAGAGAGAGAAACACCGCTATATTCACACTACCAGATGCTCTTATCAAAACATCTTAAGACCCTCATTACCCGTCTCATTCCCCTTCCCTTCTATCTACAACCTCTCCTCTCTCTCCCTTTCCTACCCTCTCTCACATCCCCTTCCTTACCTCCCCTCACCCCCAATATCCTCATCAACCCCCTCTTTTCTAAACACTGTCACCGTTTACACTCACACCTCCCCCTCCACCACAACCCTGACCTCCCTAGTCTCCCCCTCCACCACAACCCTGACCTCCCTAGTCTCCCCCTCCTCAATTCATCCCCTCGGCATCCCTAACGAGGCCTATTTTAACGGTCTTCATGGTTACGAGAACAGAGGGGACACAAGGCGCTGACAGAGGGGTGGGGATGGGTGATGGAGAAGGTAGAAGTTTCATGGGGGGGGGAGGGAGTAATGGTAGGGAGGTTGTGTCAGGAGGGAGGGATGGGAAGTGTTTAACAAATCAAACTCAACGAGTAATAGTCAACAAAGAGTAATAGTCAACGAAGTGTAACAGTCAACAAAGAGTAATAGTCAACAAAGAGTAACAGTCAAGAAAGAGTAACAGTCAAGAAAGAGTAACAGTCAAGAAAGAGTAATAGTCAACAAAGAGTAATAGTCAACAAAGAGTAATAGTCAACGAAGTGTAACAGTCAACAAAGAGTAACAGTCAACAAAGAGTAATAGTCAACAAAGAGTAACAGTCAACAAAGAGTAACAGTCAAGAAAGAGTAATAGTCAACAAAGAGTAACAGTCAACAAAGAGTAATAGTCAACAAAGAGTAATAATCAACAAAGAGTAACAGTCAACAAAGAGTAATAGTCAACAAAGAGTAATAGTCAACAAAGAGTAACAGTCAACAAAGAGTAACAGTCAAGAAAGAGTAATAGTCAACAAAGAGTAATAGTCAGCAAGAGTAATAGTCAACAAAGAGTAATAGTCACCAAAGAGTAATAGTCAACAAAGAGTAACAGTCAACAAAGAGTAATAGTCAACAAAGAGTAATAGTCAACAAAGAGTAATAGTCAACAAAGAGTAACAGTCAACAAAGAGTAATAGTCAACAAAGAGTAATAGTCAACAAAGAGTAATAGTCAACAAAGAGTAATAGTCAACAAAGAGTAATAGTCAACAAAGAGTAATAGTCAACAAAGAGTAATAGTCAACAAAGAGTAATAGTCAACAAAGAGTAATAGTCAACAAGAGAATAGTCAACAAGAGTAATAGCAACAAGAGAATAGTCAACAAAGAGTAATAGTCACAAGAGTAAAGTCAACAAGGAGTAATAGTCAACCAGAGTAATAGTCAACAAAGAGTAACTGTCAACAACGATTTAAATGTCAACAAGAGTAACAGTCAACAAGAGTAATAGTCAACTAAGAGTAATAGTCAACAAAGAGTAACAGTCACAAAGAGTAATAGTCAACAAGGTAATTATTCAACACAAGTAATGAGTCAACAAGAGTAACAGTCAACATAGAGTAATAGTCTAACAAAGAGTATTAGTTAACAAAGGTAATAGTCAACAAAGAGTAATGTCGACAGGGTACAGTCAACAAGGAATAGTCAACAAAGAGTAATAGTCAACAAAGAGTAATAGTCAACAAAGAGTAACAGTCAACAAAGAGTAATAGTCAACAAAGAGTAATAGTCAACAAAGAGTAATAGTCAACAAAGAGTAATAGTCAACAAAGAGTAATAGTCAAGAAAGAGTAATAGTCAACAAAGAGTAATAGTCAACAAAGAGTAACAGTCAAGAAAGAGTAATAGTCAACAAAGAGTAATAGTCAGCAAGAGTAATAGTCAACAAAGAGTAATAGTCACCAAAGAGTAATAATCAACAAAGAGTAACAGTCAACAAAGAGTAATAGTCAACAAAGAGTAATAGTCAACAAAGAGTAATAGTCAACAAAGAGTAATATTCAACAAAGAGTAACAGTCAACAAAGAGTAATAGTCAACAAAGAGTAATAGTCAACAAAGAATAATCTACCTGGAGGGTGTTCCGGGGGTCAACGCCCCCACAGCCCGGCCCCCGACGAATTCTCCTGGTGGATCAGGGCCTGATCAACCAGGCTGTTCCTGCTGGCTGCACACAATCCAACTTATGAACCACAGCCCGGCTGATCGAGTACTGACTTAAAGTATCTGTCCAGTTCCGTCTTGAAGGCGGTCAGGGGTGTATTATTAATTCCCCTTATATATGATGGGAGGCTGCTGGACAGTATTTTGGATTGTCTGCCTAGTCTTTTGCTTTCGTAGGGTGTGATTTGTGTTTGCTGATTTGGGGTCAGTTCCTCTAGGATTTTTCGAGGTGTTGATTACGATGTATCTTTTTCGCCTGCGATCCAGGGAGTACAAGTCATGGGACTTCAATGGTTCCCAGTAAGAAAGGTGCTTGACTGAACTAATACATACAATGAAGGTTCTCTGTACAGTCTCTAGATCTGTAATTTCACATGCCTTGAAGGGGGCTGTTAGTGTACAGCAGTATTCCAGCCTACAGATCTAAAAAAATGTTTGTCCTGGGACCTTGATCACTTCTAGCCCTAATGTAGATAAATGGTTCAAAGAACCGACAAGTTGATAAATTAGACACAAGTGCAACACTTGGATGTTTCTTGTGCAAACTCCTTCTGATCTTCACCATTCTTCTTTGTATTAGACTGATGAAGCCACTGTGGGGCGAAACGTTTCCTCGGTAAAGATACCCAAGTGTTGCATATTATCAAACCCTAATGTTTGCTCACAGCTTCCGGGAATAAAGAGCTTCTATGACCTGGTCCCAGACCAAGCTTCCTGATTAATTCCATGATCGACCAAGCTGTTGTTGCCAGCTGCCCACAGTCCAACATACGCACCACAGCTCGGCTGATAGGGAACCGACTCGAACGTATCAAGTTAGCCAGGGGCTTGTTGGTAATTTCCCTTAAGTATAAAGGAGGAGTGTTGAAGAGTCTCCTTATTTTAGCAAGCTGACCTGAGTCAGTTTAGTACACTATTTCTCTGATAATATTAACCACAGGACGCCAGTCCTTCCCTCACGTCCCTCACGTCCCTCACGTCCCTCACGTCTTAAATACATTGTCACGCTCAAGTGCAGATAAGAAAACTTTCTTTCCTTATACTACTTTGCTAATATGAGTATGTGGTACCATTAGCAATTGACTCAAGAAATCGTAAGACCACGATTGTCTAAAGTTTTACGACGCACTTTCCATGGATTCCAACACCATCCATACCGTGGTTTCAACAGCAATTGTTACTGTGTGTAATGTTTGTGTTATGATTGTGTATGGATGTGTGTGTATGTGTATAGCATTCATGTACTTATCTGATTATGAATATGTGCATTTATACGAGTATGTATGTGGTAAATTAATGTACTTGCCAAGGTGAGAGTGGCCTTGCCATGATGGCCTGCAAGGAGTGAGTGGCACTTGCAAGGTGAGAGTGGCACTTGCCAAGGTGAGGTGGCACTTGCCAAGGTGAGAGTGGCACTTGCCAAGGTGAGAGTGGCACTTGCCAAGGTGGAGTGGCACTTGCCAAGGTGAGGTGGCACTTGCCAAGGTGAGAGTGGCACTTGCCAAGGTGAGAGTGGCACTTGCCAAGGTGAGGGCACTTGCAAGGTGAGAGTGGCACTTGTCAAGGTGAGAGTGGCACTTGTCAAGGTGAGAGTGGCACTTGTCAAGGTGAGAGTGGCACTTGTCAAGGTGAGGTGGCACTTGCCAAGGTGAGAGTGGCACTTGCCAAGGTGAGAGTGGCACTTGTCAAGGTGAGAGTGGCACTTGTCAAGGTGAGAGTGGCACTTGTCAAGGTGAGAGTGGCACTTGCCAAGGTAAGAGTGGCACTTGCCAAGGTGAGAGTGGCACTTGTCAAGGTGAGATGGGCACTTGCCAAGGTAAGAGTGGCACTTGCCAAGGTGAGAGTGGCACTTGCCAAGGTGAGAGTGGCACTTGTCAAGGTGAGAGTGGCACTTGTCAAGGTGAGAGGGGCACTTGCCAAGGTAAGAGTGGCACTTGCCAAGGTGAGAGTGGCACTTGTCAAGGTGAGATGGGCACTTGCCAAGGTAGAGGGCACTTGCCAAGGTGAGTGGCACTTGCCAAGGTGAGGTGGCACTTGTCAAGGTGAGAGTGGCACTTGTCAAGGTGAGAGTGGCACTTGTCAAGGTAGAGTGGCACTTGTCAAGGTGAGAGTGGCACTTGTCAAGGTGAGATGGGCACTTGCCAAGGTAAGAGTGGCACTTGCCAAGGTAAGAGTGGCACTTGCCAAGGTGAGAGTGGCACTTGTCAAGGTGAGAGTGGCACTTGTCAAGGTGAGAGTGGCACTTGTCAAGGTGAGAGTGGCACTTGCCAAGGTGAGAGTGGCACTTGTCAAGGTGAGAGTGGCACTTGCCAAGGTGAGAGTGGCACTTGTCAAGGTGAGAGTGGCACTTGTCAAGGTGAGAGTGGCACTTGTCAAGGTGAGAGTGGCACTTGTCCAGGTGAGAGTGGCACTTTTCTGAACTTGTCTCTGAAAGGCAACAGCGAAAGTCACATTGATTTGCAGTTTTGATTGAAATCATATTTCATTTTTCCAATTACGAAGGTTCAGTGAATGCACGGATGAACCTTGCGGGGTTCAGTACCTGCAACAAGGTTAAGAACCACTGATCTAGAGGCTATTTCTTGGTATAAATGAAGAAGGATTTGTTCCATAATGTCCAGGTTGGTTGTTATGAGGTTAGTGCAAATTTGTATTCATAGGCATAAAAAGGAATTTTTCAATGTCGAGAAACTATTGCAACAGTGACTCTGCATTGTTGAGGCATTGATGCATATTGTTGCATTTCAGATATTCAATGAAGCATAGAACCCACCACCACCACAACCACCCCACCACTGCCACCAACAGAAGTATTATCACCACCACCACCAACAGCAGCAGTGGCACCACTACCACAACCGCCACCAGCACCACCACCATCACCAGCAGCAGCAGCAGCAGCACCACCACCACCACCAGCGCCAGCACCACCAGCGCCACCACACCACCAGCGCCAGCACCACCAGCGCCAGCACCACCAGCGCCAGCACCACCACCAGCACCACCAGCGCCAGAACCAGCACCACCAGCACCAGCACCACCACCACCACCACCAGCGCAAGCACCACCATCAGCACCACCAGCACCACCAGCGCCAGCACCAGCACCACCAGCGCCAGCACCACCAGCGCCAGCACCCACCAGCACCAGCGCGAGCACCAGCGCCAGCACCAGCACCAGCGCCAGCATCACCAGCACCAGCGCCAGCACCACCAGCACCAGCGCCACCACCAGCGCCAGCATCACCACCACTAGCGCCAGCATCACCACCACCAGCGCCAGCACCACCACCAGCGCCAGCATCACCAGCACTAGCGCCAGCACCACCACCACCAGCGCCACCACCAGCGCCAGCATCACCACCACTAGCGCCAGCATAACCACCACCAGCGTCAGCACCACCACCAGCGCCAGCATCACCAGCAGGAGCAGGGGCAGGGGTGCGGTGGGGACAATACGGGAGCACTGTATTAACATCCGGGGTCCCAGACTATTCAACATCTTACCAGAAGATATCCGAAACACGGCTGGAACCAGTGTAGAAGCCTTCAAGAGGAAACTGGACAAATATCTTCATCAGGTGCCAGATCAACCAGGCTGTGATGGATATGTGGGGCAGCGGGCCTCCAGCAGCAACAGCCTGGTTGACCAGGCAAGCACCAGACGAGCCTGACCCATGGCCGGGCTCAGAGAGTAGATACTCTCGAAACTCTTCAAAGGTATATCAAAGCACCAGCGCCAGCACCACCACCACCAGCGCCACCACCAGCGCCAGCATCACCACCACTAGCGCCAGCATCACCACCACCAGCGCCAGCACCACCACTAGCGCCAGCATCACCACCACCAGCGCCAGCATCACCACCACCAGCGCCAGCAGCACCACCAGCATAGTGAGCCTCACTGTGGTATAACAGACATCCCTTGAAAGAGAGACTTATCTGACCCTGTATCACCTTCCCCATGATCAAGACCTTCCTCTATCCTCACCCCACACACTGAGCTCCCTCACCACCACCAGTGAGCGCCATCATACTCACCCTCAACACTGAGCTCCCTCACCACCACCAGTGAGCGCCATCATTCTCACCCTCAACACTGAGCTCCCTCACCACCACCAGTGAGCGCCATCATCTCACCCTCAACACTGAGCTCCCTCACCACCACCAGTGAGCGCCATCATTCTCACCCTCAACACTGAGCTCCCTCACCACCACCAGTGAGCGCCATCATTCTCACCCTCAACACTGAGCTCCCTCACCACCACCAGTGAGCGCCATCATTATCACCCTCAACACTGAGCTCCCTCACCACCACCAGTGAGCGCCATCATACTCACCCTCAACAATGAGCTCCCTCACCACCACCAGTGTGCGCCATCATACTCACCCTCAACACTGAGCTCCCTCACCACCACCAGTGAGCGCCATCATTCTCACCCTCAACACTGAGCTCCCTCACCACCACCAGTGAGCGCCATCATCCTCACCCTCAACACTGAGCTCCCTCACCACCACCAGTGAGCGCCATCATCCTCACCCTCAACAATGAGCTCCCTCACCACCACCAGTGTGCGCCATCATACTCACCCTCAACACTGAGCTCCCTCACCACCACCAGTGAGCGTCATCATTCTCACCCTCAACACTGAGCTCCCTCACCACCACCAGTGAGCGCCATCATACTCACCCTCAACACTGAGCTCCCTCACCACCACCAGTGAGCGCCATCATTCTCACCCTCAACACTGAGCTCCCTCACCACCACCAGTGAGCGCCATCATTCTCACCCTCAACACTGAGCTCCCTCACCACCACCAGTGAGCGCCATCATACTCACCCTCAACACTGAGCTCCCCCACCACCACCAGTGAGCGCCATCATACTCACCCTCAACAATGAGCCCTCA
>WNWK01015434.1:0-47884 GCA_009830355.1 Cherax destructor | reverse complement strand
AAATTCTTAGGTAGTGGTGGTTTGATAAGGACCTCCCTTTTTATGGGCCAGTAGGCCTTCTGCAGTGTTCCTCCTTCTTATGTTCTTATGTATTAATAAGGGGGATAAAAATAAGGTCTTGGGTTCTCTTAAAGAGAAAACCCCCAATAATGGATTCAAATTGGAAAGTTTGATTTAGAAAGGATAAGGAAAATATTGGTTTAAATAGGGTGTTGATGAGTGGAACAGTCTGCCTTGGGTCATTGAAGCTAGGACCTTGGGTAGTTTCAAATTTAGGTTGGATAAATACAGGTGAGGGGGTTGGATTTAAGTGGGACTGCATTGAGTTAATAGAACTCGCTTATTTCTTGGGTAGAATTGAAAATTGGGTTGGGCAATTATTCTGTTAGTGGGATGGATTGTGAAGGAAAAAAAAAATGGTATAAAATACACACGGGAAAAAATAAAAAATAACAGATAAGGGACCCTTTTATTGAAAACTTTCCCCAAGGTTTTTATCAGCCCGAAGTCTCCCAAATGACACTGGAGATATATGGGGACAGTCAGGTGGAGAATGCTGGGTCAGGTGGAAAAAGCTGCATGTAGTCTTAAAAGTAGTGTGATAGTTAAAAACATAGTGTGACAAAGGCCCTCAGTGTACCATTCTTGAGTTTAGTGGGATAGCGTTGAAAAAGTTTCTTGGCAATATTTTGCTATGTTGAAAGCCTTGTTCTGGTTTAAGTTGTTGGATATACGATGAGGTGATTCTAGGATTCTTCGGTATTCGTTTTGTCTTCTCTGGCGATGATCTTGCGTTTCTGTGTTGTTAAATGGTTGTGTAAATTTCGGTGTTGGGCATTTCTTGAGTAAATCCGAGATCTGCCCCTGCGTGCTGGTGTTCTGAAATGCGTGTTGTAGGTCTCTGGATGTTTTGCCAGCGTACATAATTTGCTGCAGCCATTACAAGGGATTAATGTATACCCCCTGCCGTGGATTGAAGCTTTCCTGTATTGCACAGTAATGTCATGATGGTAATGGTGGATGTGGAGGTGGATGCTGAATGAGGTCTTGAAAAATGTTGGAAACTTGTTTGGAAATGGAGTTGGTGGGAAGGACATGTATCTCTTCTCAGCGGTGTCTTCTCTATGGTGTGTTGAAGATGTTTAATGCCATCGTCTGCAGTCTCTAATGAAGTGGCAGAGGATAGTGATTTGGAAAAACTTGTTTGTGGGGAGCATTCTTCTTGAGGAACTCACTGCTGCAGATTCTGGTCTTGGCGTAAGAAAAGCCTATAATTATAGGCACTCTCATGGCGCTCACTGGGTTCCTTAATCTTCCTCATTGAGCTGTATCACATGTGTTTATTTTTCGGATTGTGAAGGACTTGCCTAGTATGGGCCAACAGGCCTGCTGCAGTGTTCCTCCTTTCTTATGTTTCTTATGTTAATAATAATAATGTTTATTTAGACATGATACAATGTTGTTATTTAGACATGATACATAGGTACAGTGGACCTCCGAGTATCGTAATTAATCCGTTCCAGGAGCTAGTACTTAACACGAAGTTTTCGAAATTCGAACCATTATTTCCCATAAGAAATAATGTAAATACAATTAATCCGTTCCACAAAAAAATATTCACATATAAAATAATTAAAAACAATATATATATATATATACATTTACTTACCTTTATTGAAGAGTTGCAGGCATCTAGAAGATAGAGTAATGAGTAATGAAGGTCCTCTTGGGCATTTTCTTCCAAAACAGGCCTGTTTCATCACAATTAAACACTTGTTGGGGGAGGAATTCTTCAGCCTCTACGAAGGGAAATCCCCACTCCCTGCATGCCTGCTACACTCCCTGCATGAAAGCTACACTCCCTGCATGCCTGCTAAACTCCCTGCATCAATGCTAAACTCCCTGCATCAATGCTAAACTCCATGCATGCCTGCTAAACTCCATGCATGAATGCTAAACTCCCTGCATGAATGCCAAACTCCTGCATGCCTGCTAAACTCCCTGCATGGCTGCTACATTCCCTGCATGAATGCTACACTCCCTGCATGAATGCTACACTCCCTGCATGAATGCTAAACTCCCTGCATGAATGCTACACTCCCTGCATACCTGCTAAACTCCCTGCATGGCTGCTACACTCCCTGCATGAATGCTAAACTCCCTGCATGAATGCTAAACTCCCTGCATGAATGCTACACTCCCTGCATACCTGCTAAACTCCCTGCATGGCTGCTACACTCCCTACATGAATGCTAAACTCCCTGCATGAATGCTAAACTCCCTGCATGAATGCTACACTCCCTGCATGAATGCTACACTCCCTGCATGAATGCTAAACTCCCTGCATGAATGCTAAACTCCCTGCATGAATGCTAAACTCCCTGCATGAATGCTAAACTCCCTGCATGAATGCTACACTCCCTGCATGCCTGCTAAACTCCCTGCATGCCTGCTAAACTCCCTGCATGCCTGCTACACTCCCTGCATGAATGCTACACTCCCTGCATGAATGCTACACTCCCTGCATGAATGCTAAACTCCCTGCATGAATGCTACACTCCCTGCATACCTGCTAAACTCCCCGCATGGCTGCTACACTCCCGGCATGAATGCTACACTCCCTGCATGAATGCTAAACTCCCTGCATGAATGCTAAACTCCCTGCATGAATGCTACACTCCCTCATGCCTGCTAAACTCCCTGCATGCCTGCTACCTCCCTGCATGAATGCTACACTCCCTGCATGAATGCTACCACAGGGTGCCACTAGGAAGCTTCTTTGGACCCATGGTGACTTATTTCACAGTGACAATCACTAAAACAACCAAAAAAACACCAAATGTAGTGTGAATGTTTGAAAGAGCGCGTAGGTAATGTTCTCTCAATGGTAAACAACGCTTCACTGGCGCGTCCTGCGTCCCGCGCAGGCGCGGAGCAGGCGGACAGGTCTAATACGTTACGAAACACGAGCGGTTTTACGATTCTCGTAGTCGTAAAAAGCTTACGAAACACGATGTTTACGAAGTAAGAACCTTCGAAACTCGGGGTCCACTGTATAAATGAGGTGTACATGCCAAAAGCCCTAATATGCTGTGCATTGTGGGTATTCTTAAGATTAAGTAATAGTAGACTACATGGTAAAAAATTATGGTTGATAATTTATAAAATAAGTATAATTGTGTATCTAAGTTGTAAAATTTGGATATAATAATCTATTAATTGTAGCAATGCAATTAATTGAGTGAGATAACAATTTAAAACAATTAGTTGCATTGCAATTACAGTTTATGTGGTCATTATAATGTACAGTCATACCTCGGTTAACGATATTAATCCGTCAGAGATGGCATATCTTTAACCGAAACAATCGTTAACCGAATCAATTTTCCCCATAAGAAATAATGGAAATAAAATTAATCCGTCCAAGACTTTCAAAAGTAGTAAAATAAAATATTTTTAGAACTTTTGACATTAAATAATACACAATTTAATGAACAATAAATAAATACACATGTAAATATAGTACAATAACATGTCACTTACATTTATTGAAGAGTTGTTGATGTGTGGAGGACGGGAGGAGGGAAAGGATGGAGTATAGTATGCTAGTGTTTGGAAGGGAATCCCTTCCATTAACACTGCAGATGGCAAGTTCTTTTCTGGGGTTACTGGCCTTTTTCTTTTAATGCCACACTCCCTGCATGAATGGTACACTCCCTGCATGCCTGCTACACTCCCTGCATGCCTGCTACACTCCCTGCATGCCTGCTACACTCCCTGCATGCCTGCTACACTCCCTGCATGCCTGCTACACTCCCTGCATGCCTGCTATACTCCCTGCATGCCTGCTACACTCCCTGCATGCCTGCTATACTCCCTGCATGCCTGCTACACTCCCTGCATGCCTGCTACACTCCCTGCATGCCTTCTACACTCCCTGCATGCCTGCTACACTCCCTGCATGCCTGCTACACTCCCTGCATGCCTGCTACACTCCCTGCATGCCTGCTACACTCCCTGCATGCCTGCTACACTCCCTGCATGCCTGCTACACTCCCTGCATGCCTGCTACACTCCCTGCATGCCTGCTATATTCCCTGCATGCCTGCTACATTCCCTGCATGCCTGCTATACTCCCTGCATGCCTGCTACACTCCCTGCATGCCTGCTACACTCCCTGCATAAATGCTACACTCCCTGCATAAATGCTACACTCCCTGCATGAATGCTACACTCCCTGCATGAATGCTACACTCTTTATCACAGGGCTGACACTAGGAGCTTTCTTTGGACCCATGGTAGCTTATTTAGCAGTTGCAAGCACTAAAAACAGTGGAATAATGACAATATACTGGTATAAATGCGTGGGTGGAGTGGGTGGTGGTCGCTCCGCTTGTAAACAATAGCACACTGACGCTCCCTGGAGTGCGCGTTCAGCTGGGTGCCACGCGGACACGTCCGGTCGAATGTCGTTAACGAAGCAAACATCGTTAACCGCAATCATTTTTTTTACGTCAAAAATATCGTTAACCGAAATTATCGTTATCCGACAACATCATTAACCGAGGTATGACTGTACTTGTTATAGTAACAGTTGGCTCAGTATTTATTATTCATAACAGGTTTTTACATTTAAGTGATTAATCAGGTTGTTATGGGGTATTATGGACTTGCTATGGGGGCTATGGAACCCAGCATGTATTGTAGTAATTAAGTAACATGAATGCCTAATTAAATTGAATTAATCAGAAGTACTGCTTAAGATGTTTAAAGGCTAGGCTATCCTTAAAACTTAAAGAAGCTGAATTAAACTGAGTTTCTTAATATAATAGGTTATAAATATAAATGCACATTTTTATAAATACAGTGGTACCTCGAGTTACGATGGTCCCCAAAATCGCCCTTTTATGTAAGTTTATTTTTTTAAATGCTTTTGTAAGTATATTTTTGGGGGTGTAAAAGGACTAGTCTATTTTACATTATTCCTTATGGGGATAAATTCGTTTGGTAATGGCACTTGAACAGCATTCTCGAACGAAAAAATATCGTAACTCGAGGTACCACTGTACTAGTTTATAAGTTGCATGTCTCATTGTAATAACATAAGATATATTGAGAGTACATGGAGGATGTGCAAAGTGATAGGTTTTTGTTTGTTTATGTGGGAAGCAGAGTAGCATTGTTTTGAATTGGGGTACAGGCAGGGTTTCTTTGGCAATCACAGGTAATGAATTCCAAATTTTAGGGCCTTTTATATGCATTGAGTTTTTGCATAGTGTTAGATGGACACGGGGAACATCGAGGAGTGCTCTGTGTCTAGTGTTATGGTCATGTGTCTTGTTAAAGTTGGTAAGGAGAAGTTTGAGTGGTGGGTTAAGGAGATGTGTACAAAGTGGAATGAGTTGCAGACATTTGTTGAAAGATACCATCCTGAGCAAGCTGAAATGAGCCTTCTGTGCAACCACTTCAGTGCCAGAGCCATGTTGTACTTCAGAAAAGTGTTGAAGAGTCGCCAGAAACAGAGGACTCTGGACAGTTACTTCACCAGGCAGGGTCTACTGACTCTCAAGCTGGTCTAGTGGCGTTAAAAGACCAAGAAGGAAGTAACCCCAGAGAGGGACTTGTTACCTTAAGTCCTTTTGGAGGATTCCCCTTCCAACCATTAACACCCTGCCCCTGTCAGCAACTCTACCTTCCAGATGCCTGCAACTCTTCAATAAAGGTAAGTACGTAAATGTTATTTTTTTTTTTGAGTGATTATTTTTTGGGGAACGAATTAATTGTATTTACATTATTTCTTATGGGAAATAAGGTTTCAGATTACGAAAGATTCAGATTAAGTAATAGCTCCTGGACCAGATTAATTTCGTTAACCGAGGGTCCACTGTACCCAGATGTTGCACATGTGTCTAATTTTGAGAGGGAAAATTGTATGAGTATTAGTGAGGAGTTAGAGGTGAGTGTGGAGGAAGTGGGTAAGCAGTGGGGAAGGTTGTATGAGCATAATTGAAAGGAAACAATGATATTCAATACTGATAAGTGATATTCAATACTGATAAGCAATATTCAATACAGTGGTACCCCGGTTTACGATGGTCCCCAAACTCACCCTTTTATGTAAGTTTATTTTTTTAAATGCTTTTGTAAGTGTAATTTTGGGGGTCTAAAAGGACTAGTCTATTTTACAACATTTCTTAAGGAGATAAATTCGTTTGGTAATGGCACTTGAACAGCATTCTGGAATGAAAAAATATCGTAAACCGGGGTACCACTGTACCGATAAAAAGAAGAATAATATAGGGTGCAATGTGACCAGACACAGCAGAAGAATTATAATGGATTAAGTTTGAGTATAGCTTGATAACAGGTAAGGTGACACAAACACTATTTAGATAGACACAGTTCAAAATAACTCGAGGAAATTCTGTTGATATGGGAAAAACTGTAAAATACAATTATTAAGGAAACAGTGAGGGACAAGAGAGATATCTGTATGGCTTTATTGGATTAGGAAGAGAAGGTATGTGTGGGTTAAGTGTTTACACTAAATACAGTGGTACCTCTACTTACGAGCACCTCCCAACATCACACAGATATGTATTGTTATTTGCAAAAATATATGCATACAGAGAGACCAAGTGACATTTACACGTTGTGAATAAGTCACTAACAAACACACACACACACACACACACAGAAGAGACAAAAAGACAGACTCGAACAATTATGTAAGTGTATTTTTGTAGGTGCATTTGTAAGTGTATTTTTAGGGGTCTGAAATGGATTAACCTAATTTTCATTATTTCTTATGGAAAAAAATTCCTTCGGTATCGGCACTTGAATAGTCGACTGGAATGAATTTTGTTCGTAAGTAGAGGTACCACTGTACTGAATAATTCTTAAGAGTAAGGAGCTGTGTCTTGTTATGGATTTGGAAAAGGTAAATAAACAGGGAAGACAAGTGAGGGAAGTGGCAAGTGATGCAAATGTATTTTATCAAGACAAATGTGAAGTTTTCTAGTAAAAATGCCTCTTAGATTGGACTGTGTAATTTAACTGCTTGTTTCATTTATTTATAACTGTGATTGTAATAGTATAAGTGAATGCTATTGTTAGGGAGAGGTTAAGGCTTGAAAGATGGTAAAAATATGAAGTGTTACAGTGTCAGTGTTACAGTGTGTCAGTGTTACAGTGTGAGTCAGTGTTACAGTGTAAGTCAGTGTTACAGTGTCAGTGTTACAGTGTGAGTCAGTGTTACAGTGTAAGTCAGTGTTACAGTGTGTCAGTGTTACAGTGTGTCAGTGTTACAGTGTCAGTGTTACAGTGTGAGTCAGTGTTACAGTGTTACAGTGTGAGTCAGTGTTACAGTGTGTCAGTGTTATAGTGTGAGTCAGTGTTACAGTGTGTCAGTGTTACAGTGTGTCAGTGTTACAGTGTGTCAGTGTTACAGTGTGAGTCAGTGTTACAGTGTGTCAGTGTTACAGTGTGTCAGTGTTACAGTGTGAGTCAGTGTTACAGTGTGAGTCAGTGTTACAGTGTGAGTCAGTGTTACAGTGTGAGTCAGTGTTACAGTGTGAGTCAGTGTTACAGTGTGAGTCAGTGTTACAGTGTGAGTCAGTGTTACAGTGTGTCAGTGTTACAGTGTGTCAGTGTTACAGTGTGTCAGTGTTACAGTGTAAGTCAGTGTTACAGTGTGAGTCAGTGTTACAGTGTGAGTCAGTGTTACAGTGTGAGTCAGTGTTACAGTGTGAGTCAGTGTTACAATGTGAGTCAGTGTTACAGTGTAAGTCAGTGTTACAGTCTGAGTCAGTTACAGTGTGAGTCAGTGTTACAGTGTGTCAGTGTTACAGTGTGAGTCAGTGTTACAGTGTGAGTCAGTGTTACAGTGTGAGTCAGTGTTACAGTGTGTCAGTGTTACAGTGTGTCAGTGTTACAGTGTGAGTCAGTGTTACAATGTGAGTCAGTGTTACAGTGTGTCAGTGTTACAGTGTGAGTCAGTGTTACAGTGTAAGTCAGTGTTACAGTGTGAGTCAGTGTTACAGTGTAAGTCAGTGTTACAGTCTGAGTCAGTGTTACAGTGTAAGTCAGTATTACAGTGCGAGTCAGTATTACAGTGCGAGTCAGTGTTACAGTGTGAGTCAGTGTTACAGTGCGAGTCAGTGTTACAGTGAGTCAGTGTTACAGTGTGAGTCAGTGTTACAGTGTAAGTCAGTGTTACAGTGTGAGTCAGTGTTACAGTGTAAGTCAGTGTTACAGTGTGAGTCAGTGTTACAGTGAGAGTCAGTGTTACAGTGTGAGTCAGTGTTACAGTGTGAGTCACTGTTACAGTGTGAGTCAGTGTTACAGTGTAAGTCAGTGTTACAGTGTGAGTCACTGTTACAGTGTGAGTCAGTGTTACAGTGTAAGTCAGTGTTACAGTGTGAGTCAGTGTTACAGTGTAAGTCAGTGTTACAGTGTGAGTCAGTGTTACAGTGTAAGTCAGTGTTACAGTGTGAGTCAGTGTTACAGTGTGAGTCAGTGTTACAGTGTGAGTCAGTGTTACAGTGTGAGTCAGTGTTGCAGTGTAAGTCAGTGTTACAGTGTGAGTCAGTGTTACAGTGTGAGTCAGTGTTACAGTGTGAGTCACTGTTACAGTGTGAGTCACTGTTACAGTGTGAGTCAGTGTTACAGTGTAAGTCAGTGTTACAGTGTGAGTCAGTGTTACAGTGTGACTCAGTGTTACAGTGTAAGTCAGTGTTACAGTGTGAGTCAGTGTTACAGTGTAAGTCAGTGTTACAATGTGAGTCAGTGTTACAGTGTGAGTCAGTGTTACAGTGTGAGTCAGTGTTACAGTGTAAGTCAGTGTTACAGTGTGAGTCAGTGTTGCAGTGTAAGTCAGTGTTACAGTGTGAGTCAGTGTTACAGTGTAAGTCAGTGTTACAGTGTGAGTCAGTGTTACAGTGTAAGTCAGTGTTACAGTGTGAGTCAGTGTTACAGTGTGAGGATCAAGCCTCCACCACTCCTTGTGCTGAATGATCCACAAAGGTTTAGAGCATCACATAATACCTGGAGAGAGTTACCTGGAGAGAGTTCCAGGGGTCAACGCTCCTGCGGCCTGGTCTGTGACCAGGCCTCATGTTGGATCAGAGCCTGATCAACCAGGCTGTTACTGCTGGCTGCACACAGTCCAACGTATGAACCACAGCCTGGCTGGTCAGGTACCGACTTTAGGTGCCTGTCCAGTGCCTGCTTGAAGACAGCCAGGGGTTTGTTGGTAATCCCCCTGATGTATGCTGGGAGACAGTTGAACAGTCTTGGGCCCCTGACACTTATTGTGTTGTCTCTCAATGTGCTAGTGGCACCCCTGCTTTTCATCAGGGGGATGTTACATCGCCTGCTGAGTCTTTTGCTTTCATAGGGAGTGACTCTCGTATGCAAGTTTGGTACTAATCCCTCGAGAATTTTCCAAGTGTATACAATAATGTATCTCTCCCGCCTGCGTTCTAGAGAGTACAGGTTTAAGAACTTCAAGCGTTCCCAGTAATTAAGGTGGTTTATCGCAGTTATGTGTGCCGTGAAGGTTCTCTGCACATTTTCTAGGTCAGCAATTTCACCTGCCTTGAAAGATGCAGTTAGTGTGCAGCAATATTCCAGCCTAGATAGAACAAGTGACCTGAAAAGTGTCAACATGGGCTTGGCATCCCTGGTTTTAAAGGTTCTCATTATCCATCCTGTCATTTTTCTAGCAGATGTGATTGCTACGGAGTTATGGTCCATGAAGGTGAGATCCTCTGACATGATCACTCCCAGGTCTTTGACATTAGTTTTTCGCTCTATTGTGTGGTTGGAATTTATTTTGTACTCCGACTAGATTTTAATTTCCTCACGTTTTCCATGTCTGAGTAATTGAAATTTCTCATCATTGAACTTCATATTGTTTTCTGCAGCCCATTTAAAGATTTGGTTTATGTCTGCTTGGAGTCTTGCAGTGTCTGGACACTGTCATGCAGATTCTGGTGTCATCTGCAAAGGAAGACACTGCACTGTGGCTTATATCCCTGTCTTTGTCCGATATGAGGATGAGGAACAGGATGGGAGCGAGTACTGTGCCTTGTGGAACAGAGCTTTTCACTGTAGCCGCCTCAGACTTTACTCTGTTGACTACTACTCTTTGTGTTCTACTTGTTAGGAAATTATAGATACATCTACCAACTTTTCCTGTTATTCCTTTATCACGCATTTTGTGTGCTATTATACCATGGTCACACTTGTCAAAGGCTTTTGCAAAGTCTGTGTATATAACATCTGCATTCTGTTTGTCTTCTAGAGCATCAAGGACCTTGTCGTAGTGGTCCAGTAGTTGGGACAGACAGGAGCGACCTGCTCTAAACCCATGCTGCCCTGGGTTGTGTAATTGATGGGTATCTAGATGAGTGGCGATCTTGCTTCTTAGAACCCTTTCAAAGATTTTTATGATATGGGACGTTAGCGGAATTGGTCTGTAGTTCTTTGCTATTGCTTTACTGCCCCCTTTGTGGAGTGGGGCTATGACTGTTGTTTTTTGGAACTGCGGGACGACCCCAGTGTCCATGCTCCCTCTCCATAAGATGTTAAAAGCATGTTCTTGATGAACACGGAGTTCCACGAGTCTAGGCCTGGAGCGGAGTGCATGGGCATGTCATTTATTGCCTTTTCAAAGTCATTTGGCATCAGGGTAATGTCAGATAAGCTTGCGTCTGCTAAGTTCTGTGGCACTCTCATAAAAAATTCATTTAGGTCTTCGACTTTCAGTCTGGTTAGCGGCTTGCTAAAAACTGAGTCATACTGGGACTTTAGTAACTCACTCATTTCCTTGCTGTCATCTGTGTAGGACCCATCCCGTTTAAGTAGGGCCCAATACTGGATGTTGTTCTTGACTTTGATTTGGCATAAGAAAATAAATTCTTTGGGTTTCTTTCAATTTCATTTATGGCTTTTAGTTCTTCCCACATTTCTTGATTCCTGTAAGATTCCTTTAATTTTAATTCGGTTTGCTATTTCTCTGACCAGTGTCTCCTACGTATTTCAGATATATTGGCCTCTTGTAGTTTGTGTGTGTGAGTTTTCATCTGAGCTGCCTCCTGGTGTTATCTCTGCTACCACATTGTTTGCAATATTCCTCCATTTTAGGTGCCTAAGGTTGAAATCCCCCAGGAGCAAGATGTTGGGGGCAGGAGCTGGAAGATTTTCCAGACAGTGGTCAATTTTCAGAAGCTGTTCCTGGAATTGTTGGGACGTTGCATCCGGAGGCTTGTATACAGTGGACCCTCGGTTAACGAATACCCCGGAAATCGTGCAATTATGTAAGTATAATTTTGTAAGTTCTTGTGGAAGTGTATTTTGGGGGTCTGAAATAGACTAACCTACGTGAAATTTTTCCTTAAGGGAGTAAATTCGTTCGGTAATGGCACTTGAGCAGACTTCAGGAGTGAAGTTTTTACGAAACTCGGGGGTCCACTGTACAACCACGATGACCAGGTTTTGGTTCTCGATCTTTACTGCTAATACAGTGGTACCCCGACTTACGATGGTCCCCAAACTCACCCTTTTATGTAAGTTTATTTTTTTAAATGCTTTTGTAAGTGTAATTTTGGGGGTCTAAAAGGACTACAGTGGACCCTCGGTTAACGAATACCCCGGAAATCGTGCAATTATGTAAGTATAATTTTGTAAGTTCTTGTGGAAGTGTATTTTTGGGGGTCTGAAATAGACTAACCTACGTGAAATTTTTCCTTAAGGGAGTAAATTAGTTCGGTAATGGCACTTGAGCAGACTTCAGGAGTGAAGTTTTTACGAAACTCGGTGGTCCACTGTAGTCTATTTTACATCATTTCTTATGGAGATAAATTCGTTTGGTAATGGCACTTGAACAGCATTTTGGAATGAAAAAATATCGTAAGTCGGGGTACCACTGTACTTCAACTACATCATTAGAGGCATTTAGTAGTTCTGAACATATAAGTGACTCTGTGATATACAGGCCAACCCTTCTACCCCCCTTTTGCCTGTTCACTCAGTTACATCTGTATAGGTTGTAGCCCGGGATCCATATTTCATTGTCCAAGTGATCTCTTATGTGGATCTCTGTGAAAGCCGCAAATGTAGCATTTGACTCTGTAAGCAGTCCACGGATGTAAGGTATCTTGTTTGTTGCTGGCTTTAGACCCTGTATATTTGCAAAGATGAATGTCGTTGGGTTGGTGGTATGGGGTGGTCTTTTTTTCCTGGCACTAATATCTGTTGTTTTGGAGTGGAGGCCATTGACTGTGGTTCCACTCGAGAAATGATTGCAGTTGGTGTACGATTTCTGTCATTTCCTGCCAACTTTTTTTCCTTCCTGGCACTAAAAAACCTCTCTCTCCGGAGTGGCTGTGGCTACCCAGGTTTTGCCATGGTCTGGATGTTCTGTGTCATCTTGTACCCTTTAGGTGGTGTGCTTGGCAATATAAGTTATAGCACTATCTTTCCTGAACTGATGAGTGGCACATTTCAGCTTACAGGACGGGAGGTTGCATTTTCCTATTGTCATATGGGCATGGCATTTTCTTGGGTGGTCATAATTGCATGTCCCATCTGTTTTCCCAGATATTCCATGCCTGCAGATACCAAGTGCATAATATTCACATAGGCCAGATTCCGAAAAGAAGTTGCTGAGGATGGTGGAGGAGTTTGGGAGTGTATGTAAGTAAAAGACGGAAGTTATTGAGGATAAAAGAAGTTGACGAGAATAAGAAGCCAAGGCAGTGAAAGATGTCAGTCAATGAGAATAAGAAGTCAAGGCAGTGAAAGGTGTCAGTCAATGAGAATAAGAAGTCAAGGCTGTGAAAGATGTCAGTCAATGAGAATAAGAAGTCAAGGCAGTGAAAGATGTCAGTCAATGAGAATAAGAAGTCAAGGCAGTGAAAGATGTCAGTCAATGAGAATAAGAAACCAAGGCAGTGAAAGATGTCAGTCAATGAGAATAAGAAGTCAAGGCAGTGAAAGATGTCAGTCAATGAGAATAAGAAGTCAAGGCAGTGAAAGATGTCAGTCAATGAGAATAAGAAGCCAAGGCAGTGAAAGATGTCAGTCAGAGGTAGAGTGGAAGGATGTTGTGAATGTACAGTGGTACCCCGAGTTTTGTACTGCTCCCAACTCGAACAATTATGTAAGTGTATTATTGTAAGTGCTTTTGTAAGTGTATTTTTTGGGGTCTGAAATGGACTAATCTAATTTACATTATTCCTTATGTGAACAAATTCGTTCAGTAACAGCCTCTCCTCACTTAATGACGGAGATAGGGGGCCTATGACCCCGTCGGTAAATGATTTCGTCGCTAATCGAGGAATCACACCTTACTGACACTTCAAAAGTGTCACCACCCAAAATTAAAACATTCAGTTTTATGTTTACTGGGAAACTCCTTTCAATCTGTTTATTATTAATGGTAATACCACATGAAATAGGTCAATGACTTACTTCCAAGATATTCCAGGAAACACCTGCATAGCTGATTACTTTGGATTTTTTTTTTTTTTGAATCGCACTTTTTTCAGTCTTTGCATAGGGTAAGAATGATCTTCTATTGTTACCCTTCAGGCGCGTAACGTTTTCTCGGTCACTTTTTTTTTTTTATCCTTCTCCGCCCTCCACCCTTCAGTTTTTATCATGCTTCTACATTATTTATGTTATACCAAATATTATTCTGGAATAAATATGATAAGTAGGTAATATTTATTGATAGTAATAGTATAATTATACAATATTTTATAGTGGGATGAAGTGTCATGAGTTACTGAGACACTGCTGCTTCTCCCTCTACTGTAGCTCTGCCCACTTTATAATGATGCCAAATGCTGAATTAAATACATATACATATTAGAAAAAAAATAAAAATGAAACTCTAACTTGATAACTTTAATTTAATTTGCATAACTCTTATACAGTGGACCCCCGAGTAATGAGCAAAATTCATTCCAGAAGCCTGCTCAAGTGCCATTACCAAAAAAATTTACTCCCTTAAGAAATAATGTCAAGTAGGTTAGTCCATTTCAGACCACCAAAAATACACTTACAAAAGCACTTACAGTATTATACAGTGGACCCCCGAGTAACAAACACCCCGGAAATCGTACAATTATGTAAGTATAATATTGTAAGTGCTTGTGGAAGTGTATTTTTGGGGGTCTGAAATAGACTAACCTACGTGACATTATTCCTTAAGGGAGTAAATTCGTTCGGTAATGGCACTTGCGCAGGCTTCTGGAGTGAAGTTTTTACGTTACTCGGGGGTCCACTGTACTTACATAATTGTACGATTTCCGGGGTGCTCGTAACTCAGGGGTCCACCGTATATGTATTACAGAAAACAATAAAAAAGTAAAATACACATACAACGAGTTAAGCTTACAGAAAAATACATTAAATTCACCATCTAACATCGTTACGAAGTGGGAGGAGCTAAATGAGTGAGAGAGAGGCGAGCAGTAGTATTCAGTTTCTGGTGAGTCGTCATGGGTGTTGGATGTAAGCCGTGGCCCTAATAAAATGTTGTGTAATTACGCTAATATTAGTAATATTAGAATCTGGAACTCATTACCAGGAAATGCTAAAATGACCTTGTCTGAAAATCAATTTAGAACTCTACTCAAAAACCACCTACTCACCCAAAACTAAATATGTTCTCATACTTTAAATTGCTTTCTAATATGCTCAAAGTTATTTTCCTATAAAATAATTTCAATTTTTACTATTATATTACCACCTAATCACCCTATACCAAATACTTAAACTGTAAATTACTCTCAAAATGCTCAATGTTATTTTCATTACCTGGAGTCTACCTGGAGAGAATTCCAGGGGTCAACGCCCCCGCGGCCCGGTCTGTGACCAGGCCTCTTGTTGGACCAGAGCCTGATCAACCAGGCGGTTACTGCTGGCCGCATGCAGTCCAACGTACGAACCACAGCCCGGCTGATCAGGTACCGACTTGAGGTGCCTGTCCAGTGCCTGCTTGAAGACAGCCAGGGGCTTGTTGGTAATCCCCCTGATGTATGCTGGGAGGCAGTTGAACAATCTTGGGCCCCTCACACTTATTGTGTTGTCCCTCAACGTGCTAGTGGCACCCCTGCTCTTCATTGGGGGGATGTTACATCGCTTGCCGAGTCTTTTGCTTTAGTACGGAGTGATTTTTGTGTGCAAGTTTGGTACTAAGCCCTCAAGACTTTTCCATGTGTATATAATAATGTATCTCTCCCGCACTATTTTGTTCCATCCTACTAAACATTTGTTTCAATGTCTATCATCATTTTGTAATGAACAATGTATTATCATCATATCATAATTTGAACGATCTACCAATACAATCTCACTCAATTACTCTAACATTATGTTCATAGTCTATAAGCCATTAGATTAAGCTGCCTCTAATGTCAAGGCATGCCAGAGGCTCTCCTTGCACTGCAATTTATGATTGTAATGTAAACCTATGTACACGAGCAAAGAAATAAAATTGTATTGTATTGCATTGTATAATAAAGGTTATGTATCTATTACATTTATTCCAAATTTATATCAGAAACACGATAAATACCCTAGAACTGTAATAAAGATGCTGGAATGAATAATATATGCCATATTATGTGAGTGGGGTAGAGGTAGAGGCTGCCACTCTGGGAAAAGATCAATAGATACGTTGTTTACATCAGGGGAAACATGCCCAGATCATTCTTGTCATAAGAAAAAATGCAAAAATAGCATTTTTTATTATTATTATTATTATTATAATTTATAATAATTTATAATACAGTGGACCCTTGATAATCGTCCATAATCCGTTCCAGAGTCTGCCGAAATTTAAAATTGACGATTTTCAAAACCATTTTCCCCATAAGAAATAATGTAAATCAAATTAATCCGTTCCAGACACCCAAAAGTATTCAAAAAAATATTTTTTTAGCTTATAGATTTAATAATAATAATATAATAATAATAATAATAATTTTTATTTCAATGCATGTTACAAGTGTACAATGTTATTGGTAGTTACAAATATAATACAATTATAAAACTGTAATGCAAGGAGAGCCACTGGCATGCCATGGCATTAGGGGCAGTTTATTCTAGAGACTTATTCACTAAGTACTTAATGCTAAAGAAATTGATTGAGTTTATTCTAGTTCTATATTATTTAAATTATTAAATGGTTATACATACGATTTAAAGACAATACAAGAGAAATTGGTTGAGTTTAATCTAGTTGTAGAATTTATTTCAAATTACAGTATGTTGATGCTATACTAGTATAATAACAATACTAGAAATAGTTTTTAGAGTTTCATCTAGGTATATATTTTATTTCAAATTAAGAAAATGATGATACTATAAGATTTTAAATGACAATATGATGATATGAGATTGCAACAAGTGTTAAGGAGGATGAACATATCAAAATGAGATCTTCTTAAGTAAAATAATATTGGGTTTGGAAGTTTGTTACAGTATGAGTATTTAGTATAGGGTGAGTAGGTGACTTTTGAGAAGAGTCTTGAATTGATTTTCCGACAAGGTTAACTTGATATTTACTGGTAATGAATTCCAGATTTTGGGGCCCTTTATGTGCATAGAATTTTTACATTGGTTAGTATGGACTCGGGGTATGTCAAATAGTGATCTGTGTCTTGTGTCATGTTCGTGGGACCTATTAAAGTTGTTGAGGAGAATTCTGAGCGCAGGGTTAATATTAGCATGTAGAGTTTTATGTATGTAGAAGGCACATGAATAGGTATGAATATTTTTTATGGTGAGTAGTTTTAAGGTTCTGAATATAGGTGGAGTATGCTGTCTAGAGTGGGAATTTGTTATCATCCTGACTGCAGCCTTTTGCTGGGTTATGAGTGGTCTAAGGTGATTTAATGTTGTTGAGCCCCATGCACAGATTCCATAGGTGAGATAAGGGTAGATAAGAGAATGATATAGTGCAATGAGAGCTGGTTGAGGCACATAATAGCGTATCTTAGATAATATACCTACTGTCCTTGAGATTTTCTTGGAAATTTGTTGTATGTGTGTTTGGAATTTAAGACTACTGTCAAGGTGGATTCCTAGGAATTTTCCTCTGTGAGCCTTGTGATGGGTGAACCATTTAGCGTTATGTTAAGTGGAACATTTGTAGCTTTGTTTCCAAACTGAATGTAGTAGGTCTTGTCCGTATTGAGAGTAAGCTTATTTGTCATCATCCATGTTGATATTTTCTGTAATTCGGCATTAACTGTGTTGGCTAGTACGACTGGATTTGGGTGAGAGAAGACATATGTTGTGTCATCTGCAAACAAAATGGGTTTGAGTAGTTGTGATGCATTCGGTAGGTCATTTATGTAAATGAGGAATAGGAGTGGCCCCAGGACACTACCTTGAGGGACACCGACTGTAATTTGTTGTGTGGAAGAGTTCTCTCCATTTGTGTTCACGTACTGACTTCTGTTGCTAAGGTACGACTTTAGGTAGTTGAGGGGGTGCCCCCTAATACCATAGTGCGCTAGTTTTGTGAGCAATAAATCATGGTCGACTGTATCAAATGCTTTGCGTAGGTCTATGAAGATTCCCAGCGGAACCTCTTTCTTCTCAAGTGCGGTGTATATTAACAGAAAACAAAGAGACATGAAGTATAAAACAGTAATAACTTGACACTTACCTTTATTGAAGAGTTGTTGATGTGTGGAAGACGGAAGGAGGGGAGAGGGAGGAGTTGCTAGTGTTAGGAAGGGGAATCCCCTTCCATTAAGACTTCAGGTACCAAGTCCTTTTCCGGGGTTACTTCCCTTCTTTGTTTTTTAATACCACTAGGACCAGGTTGAGAGTCACTGGACCCCTGTCTCACAAAATAACTGTCCAGAAAGGTCTGTTTCTGGCGTTTCTTTAAAATGTCCCTAAAATGAGACAAGACATTGTCATTGAACATGTCACATACACGTCCTGCAACAGCTTTGTCAGGGTGATGCTCCTCTACAAATATTTCCATCCTAGTCCACATTGCACAAATCTTCTTAATCTCTGAAGAAAGCAACTTCTTCCTTATCCCTTCCTCCTCCTCTGAAGCAATTTCCTGAGCTCTGGTCTGTTGTTGTTGCAGATTAAGATCCAGCAGCTCTTCAGTGGTTAATTCTTCATTGTGGTTCTCCACCAACTCTTCCACATCCTCACCACTAACCTCCAACCCCATGGACGTCACCAATGCCACAATAGTTTCCACAACTGGCATAGGGTTGTCAGGGTCAGCCTCTAACCCTTCAAAATATTTGGCGAGGACACAATCTGGCCACAATTTTCTCCAAGCAGAGTTCATCGTCCTGGGAGTCACTTCCTGCCAAGCCTTACCTATAAGGCGTATGCAATGGAGGATATTGAAGTGATCTTTCCAGAACTCTCTTAGGGTCAATTCAGAGTCTTAGGTTATGTCAAAGCACCTTTGAAACATTGCTTTGGTGTAGACGTTTTTGAAGTTGGAAATGATCTGCTGGTCCATGGGCTGGAGGAGAGGAGTGGTATTAGGGGGAAAGAACTTCACTCTGATGAACTTAAAATCCTTCACCATTTGCTCTTCCAAGTCTCGAGGATGAGAAGGAGTATTGTCCAATACCAGAAGGCACTTGAGATCTAATTTATTTTCCATGAGGTATTTCTTCACACTTGGGCCAAACACTTCATTGAACCAATCAAGGAAAATTTCCTTGTGACCCATGCCTTACTGTTAGCCTTCCACATCACACACAAATTAGCCTTGGCGACACTGTATTTCTTGAACACTCTGGGATTTTCAGAGTGATACACCATACGACCACCGATTTTTAAGGTAAAGGACGAAAATCAAGGCAATATTTTGCCGAAAAAAATTGCCAATTTCCAAATTTGCCGATCTTCAAGGGAGACAATTTTGAAGGGTCCACTGTAATTTACAGTAATAGTAGGTTGGTAGACAGCAACCACCCAGGAGGTACTACCATCCTGCCAGGTGACTGTGAAACAGAAACCTGAAACTGTTTTACATGATGGTAGGATTGCTGGTGTATTTTTTCTGTCTCATAAACACGCTGGATAACAGGTATATCTAGCTACTTCTACTTACACTTTAGGTCACACTACACTGGCATGCACATGCATATATATATATACATACACACATCTAGGTTTTTCTTCTTTTTCTTAATAGCTCTTGTTCTTTTTATTTTCTCTATTGTCCATGGGGAAGTGGAAAAGAATCTTTCCTCCGTAAGCAATGCGTGTCGTATGAGGCGACTAAAATGCCGGGAGCAATGGGCTAGTAACCCCTTCTCCTGTACAAATTTACTAAAAAAGAGAAGAAGAAAAACTTTATAAAACTGGGTTGTTTGAATGTGCGTGGATGTAGTGCGGATGATAAGAAAGAGATGATTGCCGATGTTATGAATGAAAAGAAGTTGGATGTCCTGGCCCTAAGCGAAACAAAGCTGAAGGGGGTAGGCGAGTTTCAGTGGGGAGAAATAAATGGGATTAAGTCAGGAGTATCTGAGAGAGTTAGAGCTAAGGAAGGGGTAGCAATAATGTTGAAGGATCAGTTATGGAAGGAAAAGAGGGAATATGAATGTGTAAATTCAAGAATTATGTGGATTAAAATAAGGGTCGGATGCGAAAAGTGGGTCATAATAAACGTGTATGCACCTGGAGAAGAGAGGAGTGTAGAGGAGAGAGAGAGATTTTGGGAGATGTTAAGCGAATGTATAGGAACTTTTGAACCAAATGAGAGAGTAATTGTGGTAGGGGACCTAAATGCTAAAGTGGGAGAAACATGCAGAGAGGGTGTAGTAGGTAAGTTTGGGGTGCCAGGTGTAAATGATAATGGGAGCCCTTTGATTGAACTTTGTATAGAAAGGGTTTAGTTATAGGTACAGTAGGCCCTCATTTAGCACGGTAGTTACGTTCCTGAAAACGTCGTGTTAGCTAAAATCGTGTTAGATAATTATAAGAACTTATGGGAAAAATAGGGTTACGTTCCTGAGAGTCCCCAAAAAGCCAAACAAGTTTTTTTTAGACCAACAGATCTTACAAATATAAAAGAGAATATGTAATTGTAGTTCATTATCGTGATGTATTATGTTGTTTTTACTGCTTAAGACTACAAATGTAACAGAAATAATAGTATTTACCTTAAATTGTGGGTGCTGATGTTTGTGGATGATTGTGAAGAGAGTGGAGAGTTATGATGTGGCCCTACTGGGCTGAGGTGGATAGTAGAGATTCTGGAACTGAAGTCGATGGTTGTACTGAGTGTCTCTAACTTTAATAAAGTCATTCAGTAAGTCAGTCAAGTCATTCAGTAAGTCAGTCAAGTCATTCAGTAAGTCAGTCAAGTCATTCAGTAAGTCAGTCAAGTCATTCAGTAAGTCAGTCAAGTCATTCAGTAAGTCAGTCAGTCAAGTCATTCAGTAAGTCAGTCAGTCAAGTCATTCAGTAAGTCAGTCAGTCAAGTCATTCAGTAAGTCAGTCAGTCAAGTCATTCAGTAAGTCAGTCAGTCAAGTCATTCAGTAAGTCAGTCAGTCAAGTCATTCAGTAAGTCAGTCAGTCAAGTCATTCAGTAAGTCAGTCAGTCAAGTCATTCAGTAAGTCAGTCAGTCAAGTCATTCAGTAAGTCAGTCAGTCAAGTCATTCAGTAAGTCAGTCAAGTCATTCAGTTAAGTCAGTCAGTCAAGTCATTCAGTAAGTCAGTCAGTCAAGTCATTCATTGTCAGTCAAGTCATTCAGTAAGTTCAGTCAAGTCATCAGTAAGTCAGTCAGTCAAGTCATTCAGTAAGTGGTCAGTCAAGCATTCAGTAAGTCAGTCAAGTCATTCAGTAAGTCAGTCAGACAAGTCATTCAGTAAGTCAGTCAGACAAGTCATTCAGTAAGTCAGTCAAGTCATTCAGTAAGTCAGTCAAGTCATTCAGTAAGTCAGTCAGTCAAGTCATTCAGTAAGTCAGTCAGTCAAGTCATTCAGTCAAGTCATTCAGTAAGTCAGTCAGTCAAGTCATTCAGTCAAGTCATTCAGTAAGTCAGTCAAGTCATTCAGTAAGTCAGTCAGTCAAGTCATTCAGTAAGTCAGTCAGTCAAGTCATTCAGTAAGTCAGTCAGTCAAGTCATTCAGTAAGTCAGTCAGTCAAGTCATTCAGTAAGTCAGTCAGTCAAGTCATTCAGTAAGTCAGTCAGTCAAGTCATTCAGTAAGTCAGTCAGTCAAGTCATTCAGTAAGTCAGTCAGTCAAGTCATTCATAGTCAGTCAGTCAAGTCATTCATAAGTCAGCGTCAGTCAACGCAGTCATTCAATAAGTCAGTCAGTCAAGTCATTCAGTAAGTCAGTCAGTCAAGTCATTCAGTAAGTCAGTCAAGTCATTCAGTCAAGTCAAGTATCAGTCAGTCAAGTCATTGGTCATTCAGTCAGCGTCTCAGTCAGTCAAGTCATTCAGTAAGTCAGTCCAGTCAGTCAGTAAGTTAGTCACACAAACTTATGTTTACATCTTTGTGTGTACAAAGTAACACTTCATTACAGCCACAGGTTATGTCTTGTCTAATATCTTTTTCTTCGTTAGTTCTAAGACTTAATAAATGCTTAAACATTTTCTTGCCACTTTGAGCAACACTTGTATGCCTACTGGGTGACATGATTGCTTGGCAGATACAAGATATAGTAATTTAAAGATCAAAACACAATTCACTCTTATTCTTGACAAACACAGCTGGCTTGACGCGTATGGAATACGAATGCTGGGATGGTGGGGTGTTGTTGGGGGAGGGGTAGCATGGGAAGGCGGGTGGTCTCCCCAGCTGTTCCACAACATTAGCACCGGCCGCTTGAGGGAATGGTTGTTTTTTCTTCCTGCAAACTATAAGTTTATTCAGGTATACACAGATACAGTTACAAAGATTATCATACATAGCAGCATATGTGTAGAGAACCTAGGATAACCCAAACTTTGGGTTATCCTAGGTTCTCTAGGATAACACTTTGGGTTATCCTAGGTTCTCTAGGATAACACTTTGGGTTATCCTAGGTTCTCTAGGATAACACTTTGGGTTATCCTAGGTTCTCTAGGATAACACTTTGGGTTATCCTAGGTTCTCTAGGATAACACTTTGGGTTATCCTAGGTTCTCTAGGATAACACTTTGGGTTATCCTAGGTTCTCTACACATATGCTGCTATGTATGATAATCAATGTAACTATCTCTGTATACCTGAGTAAACTTAGTTTGTGCAAGGAAAACAAATTCCCTTTTCCTCAAAGCATGAGGATTCTTACAGCGGTAAATAACCATGGGCTTACACTTGAAATCACCTGATGCATTACCCAAAAGGAGCAAGGTGAAGCGATCCTTTGCTGTCTTGAAGCCTGGTGCACTTTTCTCTTGCTGACTGATATAAGTTCATGTTGGCATTTTCTTCCAGAAAACACTTGTCTCGTCAGCATTAAACACTTGTTGTGGCTCATAGCCACCCTTAGTAGGACCCCCACTGACTCAATGGTTTAACCTACTGCAGGCGACCGCGGGCTCAAAATTTTTCCGTCCAGCGAATCGCGTAATATAAGGTTTACGTCGTGTTAGATAAAAATGTGCCGCAATTCTTCAATCGCGTAATACCCAAAACGCGCAACATAAAGTCGTGCTAAATGAGGGTCTACTGTAATACATATTTTAAGAAAAAGAGGATAAATAAGTATACAAGATATGATGTAGGGCGTAATGACAGTAGTTTGTTGGACTATGTATTGGTAGATAAAAGACTGTTGAGCAGACTTCAGGATGTACATGTTTATAGAGGGGCCACAGATATATCAGATCACTTTTTAGTTATAGCTACAGCGGGAGTAAAATGTAGATGGGATACAAGGAAAATAGAATCAGTAAGTAAGAGAGAGGTGAAGGTTTATAAACTAAAAGAGGAGGCAGTTAGGGTAAGATATAAACAACTATTGGAGGATAGATGGGCTAGTGAGAGTGTAGGCAATGGGGTCGAAGATGTATGGGGTAGATTTAAAAATGTAGTGTTAGAGTGTTCAGCAGAAGTTTGTGGTTACAGGCGAGTGGGTGCGGGAGGGAAGAGGAGCGATTGGTGGAATGATGATGTAAAGAGAGTAGTAAGGGAGAAAAAGTTAGCATATGAGAGGTTTTTACAAAGTAGAAGTGATGCAAGGAGGGAAGAGTATATGGAGAGAAAAAGAGAGGTTAAAAGAGTGAATGGAGGCACATGGTTTTTAATACTTGACGTGCTGTTGGAGTGTGAGCAAAGTAACATTTATGAAGGGATTCAGGGTAACCGGCAGGCCGGACTTGAGTTCTGGAGATGGGAAGTACAGTGCCGGCACTCTGAAGGAGGGGTGTTAATGTTGCAGTTTTATAACTGTAGTGTAAAGCACCCCTCTGGCAAGACAGTGATGGAGTGAATGATGATGAAAGTTTTTCTTTTTCGGGCCACCCTGCCTTGGTGGGAATCGCCCGATGTGTTAATAAAAAAAAATAATTTATAATAGTAAGAATAAGAATTATTATAATCGATCTAGAGTGCTTTAAATGTCATAAGTATTTCGTAAAGGTTTGGTTGCTGACATTTAATGGTCTGGAGTTTTGAGACTCTCTGATCGCGGGTTCTAACCCGCGATCAGACTACTTAATACCTACTTAATACTACTTAATACCTACTTAATACTACTTAATACCTACTTAATACTAGGTATATATACAGTGGACCCTCGGTTAATGAACACCCCGGAAATCGTGCAAGTATGTAGGTATAATATTGTAAGTGCTTGTGGAAGTGTATTTTTGGGGGTCTGAAATAGACTAACCTACATGACATTATTTCTTAAGGACGTAAATTTGTTCGGTAATGGCACTTGAGCAGGCTTCTGCAATGAATTTTTTTCGTTAACCGAGGGTCCACTGTATATCATAATTGGTTAAAATTGAACATTGTCTTCTATATTTCAACAGAGGTAGTAGTGGTTTAACAATAACTGAATTGACAAGTAATTGATTAACAAGTTACAGTATTCCATTTTGGCACATTTTACATAATGAGATTGAGACCATTTTAGTTTTGAAATAATCTTATAATATTTGGAAATTTTTGAGTTCATGGTGGCGATAATATACGGCCTCTCCTCACTCAGCGATGAATTCATTTAACGACGTGGTCTCAGGAACGGAACTCCATCGTCAAGTGAGGAGAGGCTGTATAGTGTTTGTGTGGTTAGTTTTGGGAGATGAGGTGATTTCTGAGCAGAGCCTTGAACTGTTGTGCAGGCAGGGGCCCTTTTGTATGTTCAGGCAATGAATTCCAAATCATAGGGCCCTTTATATGCATAGTATTTTTGCATAGGGAGAGATGGACACGAGGGATATCAAAGAGTGTTTTGCATCTTGTGTTATGCAGGTGTGTTCTGTTGTAGTTCTCAAGTAAAAGTTTGAGAGGAGGGTTAATGTTGGAGAATAATGATCTGTGTATGTAGTAGGCACAGTAATATGAGTGGGTATTTTGTATGTTAAGTAGGTTCAAGCTCTTAAATAGCGGTGGGGTGTGTTGCCCAGAGCAGGAGTTTGTAATCAGTCTCACAGCAGCTTTTTGTTGGATTATTAAAGGTTTAAGGTGATTTGCTGTGGTTGAATCCCATGCACAAATACCATAGGAGAGATAAGGGTAGATGAGAGAGTGGTAAAGAGCAAGAAGTGATATTTGCAGTGGTGATAGATGTATTAGGATGATTGGTAATTCTTGGTATTGGTAATTTTTGCAGTGGTTGCCCTGGAAATACTGATACAGCCTCTCCTCACTTACTGACATACTCATTTACCGACAACTAGGAGTTACGACAGGCTCTCCGAGTAAAAAAAAAAAATATTGTATGCCGTATGAGAACTTGGGTCACGCATCTCAATCTCCTTCTTACAGCCACTCAGTACACTAGCTTTTAAAGTCTCCAAGACTACATATTTTTACAAATTTGAACTTGATTGTGTACCCCATAGTACAGTGGACCCTCGGTTTTCGTGTTTAATCCATTCCAGAGGGAACAACTAAAACTGAAATCATCGAAAACTGAAACCATTTTCACCATAAGAAATAATGTAAATTCAATTAATTCGTTTCAGACACCCAGGAGTATTAACAAAAATATTTTTTAGAGATTAAATATAGATTTACATACAGAAAAGAATGACAAATAAATATAAAGCACTAATAACATGTATAAATGAACATTTAACATCACACTTACCTTTATTGGCGACTCTTGTTGGTGTATGGAAAATGGAGAGGAGAGAGGGAGGCGAGTTTGTTTGGAGGCAGGACAAAATCCTTCAATTTGACACTAATATCAGCTCTACAGCTTATTTATCTATCACAATTCATCTAATATGACATAATAAACAATATTAATAACATAGAAACATGATATATACAGTGGACCCCCGGTTCTCGTCGGTAATCCGTCACAGAGGGCCCGTCGACCACCGGTTTGGTCGAACTCCGATTCTATTTTCCCCATAAGAAATAATGGAAATAAAATTAATCCGTTTCAGACACCCAAAAGTACAGTGGACCCTCGGTTAACGAATACCCCGGAAATCGTACAGTTATGTAAGTATAATATTTTAAGTGCATGTGGAAGTATATTTTTGGGGGTCTGAAATAGACTAACCTACGTGATATTTTTTCTTAAGGGAGTAAATTCGTTCGGTAATAGTGCTTGAGCAGACTTCAGGAGTAAAGTTTTACGAAACTCGGGGTCCACTGTATTAAAATCAAATATTTTTGTACATTAAATATACATTAAATTACACAGAAAACAATGAGACATGAAGAATAAAACAGTAATAACATGTCACTTACCTTTATTGAAGAGTTGTTGATGTGTGGAAGACGGGGGGAGGGGAGAGAATGGAAGAGTTGCTTTTGTTTGGAAGGGTGACTTCAGGTACCAAGTCCTTTCCCTGGGTTACTTCCCTTCTTTGTTTTTTAATGCCACTAGGACCAGCTTGAGAGTCACTGGACCTCTGTTGCTCAAAAAAAGTGTTCCAGAGAGTTCTGTTTCTGGCGAATGTTTGGAATTGTGCCGGTGACTGGGGCTGGCTGTTTCCCTGGCTGGCTGGCTGGCTTGCTGACCATCTGGCTGACTGAATGGATGGACAGCCGGCTGGCTGGTTGGATGGACAGCCAGCTGGCTGGCTGGATGGATGGACAGCCAGCTGGCTGGCTGGATGGATGGACAGCCAGCTGGCTGGCTGGATGGACAGACGGCTGGCTGGATGGATGGACAGACGGCGGGCTGGATGGATGGATAGCCGGCTGACTGGCTGAACAGCCGGCTGGATGGATGGCCGGCCAGCCGGCTGACCAGCTAGCCGGCTGGCTTGCTGACCATCTGGCTGGCTGGCTGAACAGCTGGATGGATGGTCAGCCGGCTGGGTGGATGGACAGCTGGCTGGTTGGATGGACAGCTGGCTGACTGGCTGAACAGCCGGCTGGATGGATGGATGGCCGGCCAGCCGGCTGACCAGCTAGCTGGCTGGCTTGCTGACCATCTGGCTGGCTGGCTGAACAGCTGGTTGGATGGTCAGCCGGCTGGGTGGATGGACAGCTGGCTGGTTGGATGGACAGCTGGCTGACTGGCTGAACGGATGGATGGCCGGCCAGCCGGCTGACCAGATACCCGGCTGGCTAACTGACTGACTGACTGGACGGCTGGCTTGCTGGCTGACTAGCTACCCGACTGGCTAACTGACTGGACGGCTGGCTGACTAGCTACCCGGCTGGCTAACTGACTGACTGGACGGCTGGCTGGCTGACTGACTGACTGAGTCTATCTCACAGGAACACATAAATGCAATTATACATAGTGTAAATTACCTAGGATACAGGGAGAATATAATAATAATAATAATAATAATAATAATAATAATTATTGAAGCATGGTGACCAGCTGGCACAAGGGGCCCCAGTCTTATCACTAATCAAATTACAAGAGGTGACATTGATGACGGGTAAGCGTCTCTTATTATCGCTAAACTAATTAGTGTTGACATTGATGAGAGTACAATGCCTTCGCCTGTCTCCTACCTCCCTGCCTGTCTCCCTCCCTCCCTGCCAGCCAGCCAGCCAGGGGTGACGGGTTAGCCTAGGCTTTATTTGTTTTCACTGTTTTATATCTCTGTCTGTATCTGTCTGTCTATCTGTTTGTCTATCTGTCTCAGAGAGATCCAACACATATTACAAGACTCAGTAGTCACTGCTTCACATCTGAGTCCTGACACACATTATTTGCCAGTCTAGATTGTATGGGATATCCTAGGTAATTTACACTATGTATAATTGTATTTATGTGTACGTGTGTGACAGACAGACAGGCCAGCCACCCAGCCAACCAACCAACCAACCATCCAAACATCCAACCAGCCAGGCAGCCAAACATCCAACCAGCCAGGCAGCCAAACAACCAACCAGCCAACCAACCAACCAGCCAGCTAGCCAGCCAAACAACCAACCAGCCAACCAACCAACCAACCAACCAACCAGCCAGCCAACCAACCAACCAGCCAGCCAGCCAGCCAGCCAGCCAAACAACCAACCAGCCAGCCAACCAACCAACCAACCAACCAGCCAGCCAACCAACCAACCAACCAACCAACCAACCAACCAACCAACCAACCAGCCAGCCAGGCAGGCAGGCAGCCAACCAATCAACCAGCCAGGCAGGCAGGCAGGCAGCCAACCAACCAACCAACCAACCATCCAACCAGCCAGCTTGGATGGTAGCTCGCTTGTAAACAATAACACACTGAGTGCCTGGGCGCCCAGCTGGGCCACGGCCCCACGCGTACGCGTTCGGGACGGATAGCCGACTCGTCGAACTCCGAGTGGCCGCCTAATACCGAGTCAAAAATATTGTAAAAAAAAACGTCGAACACCGATTTGGCCGAGCTCCGATGCCGTCGAACACCGGGGGTTCACTGTACTCTAGAATGAATAAAATATCATTACGAATGTGAGGACTGCTGATAGAGTTATTGTTGTTGGGTTTATAAGGGCCACTGACCATAAGCCGTACATATAGTGGTGGTGGTGGTGGTGGAGGCAGCAAAGCTACCACCAGTATTCACACTGACACAATGTACGTAATTTATAAATAAGAAATATTTACACTTTAATTTATAAATAAGAAATATTTACACTTTAATTTATAAATAAGAAATATTTACACTTTAATTTATAAATAAGAAACATTTACACTTTAATTTATAAATAAGAAATATTTACACTTTATAAATAAGAAATATTTACACTTATCTTGGAGGAGATGGTGGCAGAGGGCGGCTGTGGACTCAGTGCCCTTATACTCCTCAAACAACAATGGAGGAGTTAAGTTTCGTGTCGTCATTTTTATATCGATTAATCGCTTACTTACTTGCTACACTGTTAGTGCTACATTTTATCGCTGGCTGGCGCTATAGCCTTTATAGCTTTTATCGACATAGAATGAAAGGGGGTAAAGCAGCTGGAACTGACGGGATCATGACAGAAATGTTAAAAGCAAGGGGGGATATAGTGTTGGAGTGGTTGGTATTTTTCTTTAATAAATGTATGTAAGACGAGAAGGTACCTAGGGATTGGCAGAGAACATGAATAGTTCCTTTATATAAAGGGAAGGGGGATAAAAGAGATTATAAGAATTATAGGGGAATAAGTTTACTGAGTATACCAGGTAAAGTGTATGGTAGGGTTATTATTGAAAGAATTAGAGGTAAGACAGAGTAGGATTGCAGATGAGCAAGGAGGCTTTAGAGTGGGTAGGGGATATGAAGATCAAGTGTTTACAGTGAAGCATATATGTGAACAGTATTTAGATAGAGGTAGGGAAGTTTTCATTGCATTTATGGATTTTGAAAAGGCATATGATAGAGTGGATAGGGGAGCAATGTGGCAAATGTTGCAAGTGTATGGAATAGGTAGTAAGTTACTGAAGGCTGTAAAGAGCTTTTATGAGGATAGTGAGGCTCAGGTTAGGATGTGTAGGAGAGAGGGAGATTACTTCCCGGTAAAAGTAGGTCTTAGACAGGGATGTGTAATGTCACCATGGTTGTTTAATATATTTATAGATGGGGTTGTAAAAGAAGTAAATGCTAGGGTGTTGGGGAGAGGGGTGGGATTAAATTGTGGGGAATTAAATGCAAAATGGGAGTTGACACAGTTACTTTTTGCTGATGATACTGTGCTTATGGGAGATTCTGAAGAAAAGTTGCAAAGGTTAGTGGATGAGTTTGGGAGGGTGTGTAAAGATAGAAAGTTGAAAGTGAACATAGATAAGAGTAAGGTGATGAGGGTATCAAACAATTTAAATAAAGAAAAATTGGAGAGAGGGATTATGGAAGAAGTATATGTTTTCAGATATTTGGGAGTTGACTTGTCAACGGATAGGTTTATGAAGGATGAAGTTAACCATAGAATTGATGAAGGAAAAAAGGTGAGTGGTGCGTTGAGGTATCTGTGGGGACAAAAAACGTTATCCATGGAGGCCAAGAAGGGAATGTACGAAAGTATAGTGGTACCAACACTCTTATATGGGTGTGAAGCATGGGTTGCAAATGCTGCAGCGAGGAGGTGGCTGGAGGCAGTGGAGATGTCCTGTCTAAGGGCAATGTGTGGTGTAAATATTATTCAGAAAATTTGGAGTGTGGAAATTAGGAGGAGGTGTGGAGTTTCTAAAAGTATTTGTCAGAGGGCTGAAGAGGGGTTGTTGAGGGTTTGGTCATTTAGAGAGAGCGTATAAATCTGTAGGGGAAGGAAGGCGGGGTAGGGGTTGTCCTCGAAAAGGTTGGATGGAGGGGTAAAGGAGGTTTTGTGGGCAAGGGGCTTGGACTTCCAGCAAGCATGTGTGAGCGTGTTAGATAGGAGTGAATGGAGACGAATGGTTTTTGGGACCTGACGAGCTGTTGGAGTGAGCAGGGTAATATTTTGTGAAGGGATTCAGGGAAACCAGTTAATTGATTTAGTTAGACTTGAGTCCTAGAAATGGGAAGCACAATGCCTGCACTTTAAAGGAGGGGTCTGGGACAGTGACAGTTGGGAGGGACTTATTCTCAGCTGTCATATCTGAGCGCCTCTGCAAAGACAGTGATTATGTATGAGTGAGGTGAAAGTGTTGAATGATGATGAAATTATTTTCTTTTTGGGGATTTTCTTTCTATTTGGGTCACACTGCCTCAGTGGGAGATGGCCGACTTGTTGAAAAAAAAACTGTTTTACTTGAGATTATTAATGCTGATGGTTAATTACAGATCAGAAAACCTATGACTTTTCTGGCATTATTAACCATAAAGGTAATTAACCCAAGTGTTATCCATGACTTTCTTGTGATTGTTAACAATAATGGGTTATTAACCCAAGTTATCCAAGACTTTTTCATGATTATTAACCATAAAAGGTTATTAACCCATATTATCCTAGACTTTCTTGGAATTTTTATCCCAGAATTACCCCAGATCTTTAATTAATCCTGACCTACAACAACTGGATATGTTGAATGTTGAACACAGAGTAAAACAACTGAAGTTAAATCAAGTTTATAAAATTGCTCACAGTGTATATCTGGAGAGGGTTTCGGGGGTCAACGCCCCCGAGGCCCGGTCTGAAAACAGACCTCATGGTGGATCAGGGCCTGATCAACCAGGCTGTTACTGCTGGCTGCACACAAAGTGACGTATGAACCACAGCCCGGCTTGTCAGGTACTGACTTTAGGTGCCTTTCAATGCCTTTCTTGATGACACCCAAGGGTGGGTCTTGGTAATCCCCCTTATGTATGCTGGGAGGAAGTTGAACAGAATATCTTGCTGCTAATTTGTCAAGGTAGAGAACCACAGCAATCACAGTACTAAGGGAGGGAACCACAACAATCACAGTACTAGGGGAGAGACAGCAATCACAGTACTAGGGAGATAACCCAGCAATCACAGTACTAGGGAGAAGAACCACAGCAATCACAGTACTAGGGAGAGAACCACAGCAATCACAGTACTAGGGAGAGAACCACAGCAATCAGAACTAGGGGAGAGAACCACAGCAATCACAGTACTAGGGAGAGAACCACAGCAATCACAGTACTAGGGAGAGAGAACCACAGCAATCACAGTACTAGGGAGATAACCACAGCAATCACAGTACTAGGGGAGCTAACCACAACAATCACAGTACTAAGGGAGAGAACCACACCAATCACATACTAGGGAAGAGAATCACAACAATCACAGTACTTGGGAGAGAACCACAACAATCACAGTACTAGGGGAGAGAACCACAACAATCGCAGTACTAGGGGAGAGAACCACAACAATCACAGTACAAGGGGGAGAGAACCACAGCAATCACAGTACAAGGGAAAGAACCACAACAATCACAGTACTAGGGAGAAAACCACAACAATCACAGTACTAGGGGGAGAAACCACAGCAATCACAGTACTACGGGAGAGAACCACAACAATCACAGTACTAGGGGGAGAGAACCACAACAATCACAGTAATAGGGAGAGATAACCACAACAATCACAGCACTAGGGAGAGAGAACCACAACAATCACAGCACTATGAAGTAAGAACAACAACAATCACAGTACTAGGGAGAGAAAACCCACAACAATCACAGTACTAGGGGAGAGAACCACAACAATCAGAGTACTAGGGGGAGAGAACCACAACAATCATAGTACTAGGGGGCGAGAACCACAACAATCACAGTACTAGGAGGAGAGAACCACAACAATCACAGTAATAGGGGGAGAGAACCACAACAATCATAGTACTAGGGGGAGAGAACCACAACAATCACAGTACTAGGGGGAGAGAACCACAATAATCACAGTACTAGGGGGAGAGAACCACAATAATCACAGTACTAGGGGGAGAGAACCACAACAATCACAGTACTAGGGGGAGAGAACCACAACAATCACAGTACTAGGGGGAGAGAACCACAACAATCACAGTACTAGGGGGAGAGAACCACAACAATCACAGTACTAGGGGGAGAGAACCACAACAATCACAGTACTAGGGGGAGAGAACCACAACAATCACAGTACTAGGGAGAGAACCACAACAATCACAGTACTAGGGGGAGAGAACCACAACAATCACAGTACTAGGGAGAGAACCACAACAATCACAGTACTAGGAGAGAACCACACAATCACAGTACTGGGAGAGAACCACAACAATCACAGTACTAGGGGGAGAGAACCACAACCATCACAGTACTAGGGGAGAGAACCACAACAATCACATTACTAGGGGGAGAGAACCACAACAATCACAGTACCAGGGGGAGAGAACCACAACAAGTACAGTACTAGGGGGAGAGAACCACAACAATCACAGTACTAGGGGGAGAGAACCACAACAATCACAGTACTATGGGGAGAGAACCACAACAATCACAGTACTAGGGGGAGAGAACCACAACAATCACAGTACTATGGAGAGAGAACCACAACCATCACAGTACTAGGTGAGAGAACCACAACAATCACAGTAGTAGGGGAGATAACCACAACAATAAGGTACTAGGGGGAGAGAACCACAACAATCACAGTACCAGGGGGAGAGAACCACAACAATCACAGTACTATGGGGAGAGAACCACAACAATCACAGTACTAGGGGGAGAGAACCACAACAATCACAGTACTAGGGGGAGAGAACCACAACAATCACAGTACTATGGGAGAGAACCACAACAATCACAGTACTAGGGGAGAGAACCACAACAATCACAGTACTAGGGGGAGAGAACCACAACAATCACAGTACTAGGGGGAGAGAACCACAACAATCACAGTACTATGGAGAGAGAACCACAACCATCACAGTACTAGGGGAGAGAACCACAACAATCACAGTACTAGGGGGAGAGAACCACAACAATAAGGTACTAGGGGGAGAGAACCACAACAATCACAGTACCAGGGGGAGAGAACCACAACAATCAGAGTACTAGGGGGAGAGAACCACAACAATCACAGTACTAGGTGGAAAGAACCACAACAATCACAGTACTAGGGAGAGAACCACAACAATCACAGTACTAGGGGGAGATAACAACAACAATCACAGTACTAGGGGGAGAGAACCACAACTATCACAGTACTAGGGAGAAAGAACCACAACAATCACAGTACTAGGGGGAGAGAACCACAACAATCACAGTACTAGGGGGAGAGAACCACAACAATCACAGTACTAGGGGGAGAGAACCACAACAATCACAGTACTAGGGGGAGAGAACCACAACAATCACAGTACTAGGGGAGAGAACCACAACAATCAAAGTACTAGGGGGAGAGAGCACAACATTGTAGTAGCCACAGTCAGTGGCCAGGCTTCAAACACCTTTTATTGTACATCAATAAAGGAATGGAACAGACTGCCTGCACATGTCAAAGCCAGTCATAGCATGAACCAGTTCAAGAAGAGAACCTAAAGGTACCTAATGAATGTAGCGACAGAAAGGCTGCAGAATTATTATTTTTTTTAGCTAACACACATGTAAATATAAACAACTAATTATACCTTATTCTTAGTATATCTCCTTTATAGTATAATAATAAGATTTTATCTCCTTTATACTATACCTATATTAAGGTCTAAGGCTATATTATTAATTCTAATATTAGTTAATAACAGTTAAACCTACCTAAAAACCTTAAAGGGTAAATCTATCCATCAGTTGTTGTTTTGTTGGGGTTTGTAGGGCCACTGATAGCATACGCTGTATCGAGCCCTGCCGTCCAATGCTCGGAGAAAGAACCTCGACCAAAGTGGAAGGATGTTTGACTAATAACTGCGTCTTATATATCCCTAATGCACCCTGACGCCAGCAAGAATGTGCAGGTACAGGCCAATATTTCCTGACGGTCTGGAGGATCAAACCCCTCCCCATAAGAAGGAGAGGTAGGGTTAAAGACTGCACCACAAACATGTGCAAGGCTGCACGGAGAACAGTCCGTGCAGAGTGATAACGTGGGCACCACAGTAGGAAGTGTTCCACTTTCTCAGGCTGTGAGGGACACCACGGGCAGTACAGAGTCCGTCATATCTATCAATCAGGTAAACTCAGTCTCAGCCATTTGTGTTGTTGTATGTTAAGGGTCACCTAACTTCCTCCCTCTTATAATAATTTGAGTTTTGTTAAGTAAAAGGACACAAATTTCAAAATCAACAAGAAAACACCAAGAAATCTACTAATCAACTTGTCTACCAAGGACGCTGGTACACCCTCCACCCCCCTCACCACCACCCAGGGCGATGCATCAACACCAAACTTGGCTGCCTCCCCCACAAGCTCGCCCTTCACTGGCTTCACCCCAGATAATCTATCAGGTATGACGAATGATCCAGATACACTAAAGTCATACATCATCAAATTAATCAATGAAAATATGGACCAACGTAAAGCACTTCTACAACAAGATACCAGAATGACACAACTTGAAAACAAAATCCTCAGCCTTGAACAAAAGTTAACAACAACTGGACCTCTTCAAGGGGGGCTCCTTGCTGTGGTGAAGAGGCTCTTGGTCTGAGGAATTGGACCTTTTGGTCTTCTTCCTCAGACCGAACCTAATTACCCCCCAATCCCCCCTCCCTTTTCCCATTTTCCCCATCCTCCCTTTTTCCCTTTCCTCCTCTTCCTCCTCATCCCTCCCTTATTTCCTTCCCATTTTTTAACCTGGGAGCTTCCCTCCACAGGCATTCTAGTTCCTAGGTAGGGGGAAGGGTATCGTGGTCCATCCCATTCCGTTGAGGTCCTTGGTGGTGGTGTAGTTTGCCGTGGAATCTGGATCGCCTGGGGATGTCCCGTTCCCTCTCCGGTCTCCCGGGAGTGGCCTTGGGTATCTTTCGGGCGACGGGTGTATCTCTGGAGGCCACCTTTCGGATTCCGGGGGTGGTGGCCGAAGGCGGTATGCTTTGTGGCGGATATCCGGCCGCCCTCTCTTTTGTCCGCCGAGGTGGCTCGGTGGATGTGAGGTTGCTATCCCGGATTGCTGGTTTACTGGCATGAAGGGTAGGGTATGGCACGGGTTCCATGCAGCATCTGCACTACTAGCGGTGTTGAGGTCCTCTTGGGCGCGGAGGGGGATTTACGCCCCTTCCATTCCTCCTAGGAGCTATTCCTCCACGTTCCCCCCTTTTTTTATTCTTTTTTTTATTTTTATTTTCTTTTCTTCTTTCTTTTTTTTTCTTAAAAATAAAAAGAAAGAAGTAACCTAACCATGGCTGACCCAATCCATGAACCCAATACCCCCGGGCCCCTACTTGATACCGCACCTAGTTCTGACCCTACCTCGTTCCCGGACAGCTCTAATACCCCTGTACCTCTTGCTGGTGCCTGCTCGTCACCTGCTTCAGGTACTGGGGTTCCGACCGGCCCTTTTGATGTATCTGACCTTCGCTCTTCTCTGACCTTGATTCCGGCTTCTCCCTCGACGGTGCGGCAATTTTCGAATCGCTCGCCCGTCTCCCATCGGACCACCCCCGGTCCCACATCCAAACGACCACGACCCTTACATGACGATTCGACTCTTCCTTCTCGTTCATCTCAGAAACGCCTAGCACGTCGCGCACTCCCCTTAGATACTTTGTTTCACACTCCTCAATGGACGAAGTTTTTTACTCCGACCGACTACTCCAACTACCTATCTTTCCGATCATAGTATTGGTAAAGCTCTCCTACGCCATGTAGGCAAAGATATCTCTTTTCACGCTCTCAAGAGCGGCACTCGCATCATCACCGTCCAGAATGCTGGCCAAGCTCGCGATCTTTCCCTTCTTACGACCATAGATACTATTCCTATCACTATTGACAAGCATCATTCTCTTAATTCTTGTAGTGGTACTGTCATTTTACCCCACACCATTGTCCAACGGAATTTCCAGACATGTGGTGAAGACATTTTAGAGCAACTGGAACTCCAAGAACTCCCTATCCTTAAGGTTGACACTTTTACCCTCCCTGCCAATAAGCGAAGACGTTTTCCATGCAATGTAGCTCGTTTAACGTTTGACTGCCGTGAACTCCCACCTTCAGTATATATTGCAGGTCAACGTTTACAAGTTCGAAAGGTGACCCCTACACCACAGCAGTGTAGAAACTGCTGGCGTTTTGGTCATCCAGCGAAATATTGCGGGTCCATGGCCGAATGCCCAGTCTGTGGTGCCGACGACCATGCCAGTCCTTCTTGTACTTTACCTCCCTCTTGCCCTAACTGTCATGAGACACATCCATCATATTCTCGCCGTTGTCAGGTTTACCTGAATGAGCGGGAAATCCGTTGCCTCAAAGAGGCGGAAGGCTTCTCATATGCTATGGCCGTCTCTCATCTACGCCTTCAAGGGAGACTTCCCCGTATTTCCTATTCTCGCATTGCTAAACGTCGCCCCGCTTCTGGGGTCCCAACTTCCACGGCTTCCTCTGTGGTCGCCTCTTCCTCAGTCACCCCTGTCTCGAATCCTTTTGATGTTCTTGGCTCCGAGGTCCCTACCTCGGCATCCAATACTATCCACACTCCTTCCTCAACTCACTCGCACAGTTCTGAGTCTACACGTCCTCGTCATTCTCCTAAACCTCAGCGCCCCCATTCTTCTCATAAGCCCGGCAAAAAATCCCTACTGCCGGGTTCTTCGCCTCCGTCTAGTTCTGTAACGTGTGTGGAGGTTCATCCTCCTCCTCATACACTACCTTCATCCCCAGTCCCCTCCCAAGCCCCTTCGACAGTTTCCCCTTCTATCTCCTCGCCCTCTACTTTAGTACAGTCTATAGACTCCCCGATCGTTGCTCACTCTTCTTCCATTTCTAATGTAGTCCCACATTCTGCATCTTTGCCTTCCGAAACACTGGAAGCTATTGCAGAATATATTACCGAGACTGGACCGATGATGGACACTACTCCATCTGAGGTTCCTCGTCTCTCTTCTTCGTCTCAACCCCCCCTTCCTTCACAACGTCCTCCTCCCTCTCTGATTACAGGTCTTCCGCTGCCTCCACACGTGGACTTTTCTAACCCTAGTCCATAGCTTCCTCTCACTGCCACTTATATCTTTCTCCATAAATCATGGCTTATTTGCAGTGGAATATCCGAGGCCTCAGGGGTAACAGGGGTGAGCTTCAGGTGTTGCTCTCCCAGTTTTCCCCTATTGGGGTCTGTTTGCAAGAACCCAAATTACAATCCACTGTTATCAGGCCCTTTTCAGGCTATAATTTGTTATATTCATCGGATCCTTTTTCCGATGGAACCTTTAACGAAAGTGCTCTTCTTATACGCACTGGTGTTCCATACCGTCAGCTCTATGTCCCTTCTTCCTTACATTACACCGCAGCCCGTATCCACTTGAATAAGTGGTATACACTCTGTTCTTTATATCTCTCCCCTTCGCAGGCATTGTCTATCCCAGATGTTGATTTTCTGGTTTCTTCCTTACCGCCACCCCTTCTATTACTTGGTGATTTTAACGCACACCACTTTCTCTGGGGAGGGTCGCACTGTGACTCCCGTGGCATTCAGTTGGAGGCATTTCTTGCTTCTCTTCCCCTCCATGTTTTAAATACGGGTACTCCTACCCATTTTGACCCCCGAACTCATTCTTTCTCCTGCATCGATCTTTCCATCTGCTCTTCATCAACTGTCCTTGACTTCACCTGGTCTGTCCTTCCGGACTTACATGACAGCGATCATTTCCCAATCATCCTTAAGTCCCCTCTGTTTTCTCCACCTGCTCATTGCCCACGCTGGCAATTTGACCGGGCGAAATGGGACCTTTACGCACATCTTACTGCCTTTCATGAGGTTCCTACCTCGTCCTCCATTGATGAGGTTTTACATCTCTTTTCGTCCTCCATCTTCACAGCGGCTTCACATTCTATTCCCCAAACCTCGGGCAAGCATCCTCAGAAGTGCGTGCCTTGGTGGTCTCCTGCCTGTGCTCGGGCAGTGCGTTTGAAACGTGCTGCATGGGGCAGGTATCGGTATAACAGAACCACAGAGAGACTCCTTGATTTCAAGCAGAAGAGAGCTTTTGCTCGCCGTGTCATACGTGATGCTAAACGCACTTGCTGGCGAGATTACGTTTCTACTGTCACTTCGGCTTCCTCGATGAGTGCAGTCTGGAAGAAAGTGCGGAAATTGAGTGGTAAATTCTCCCCCGACCCGGCTCCTGTTCTTCAGGTTGCTGGTGTCGATATAGCACACCCTCTTGCCGTTGCCACTGAAATTGGTAATCATCTCGTCCGCATTTCTCAGGGGCTCCATCTATGCCCCTCGTTCCTTTCTTCTAAGTCTGCCAGCGAGTTAAAGCCCTTAGATTTTTCTTCTCTTAGAGAAGAATCTTATAATGTGCCTTTTACCCTTCAAGAACTGGAGGCAACACTCTCTGCTTGCCGATCATCGGCAGCTGGGCCAGACGGCATACATATTCGTATGCTACAGCATTTACATCAGTCTGCTCTTACTGTCCTCTTACACAGTCAGGTTTCTCGGCCTCCTGTTCGATCGTCGATTGTCCTGGAAACCTCACATTACCTCTCTGAAGGCAACTTGTCACACCAGGCTGAACCTTCTTAAAACCCTCGCACATCTTTCATGGGGGGCTGATCGTAGAACCCTCCTTCGCCTACATTCAGCCCTAATTTTGTCGAAACTCGATTATGGTGACCAGATATATTCTGCGGCCTCCCCTGCTACTCTTTCCATCCTTAATCCCGTCCATCACCAGGGATTACGCTTATGCCTTGGTGCTTTTCGTTCTTCCCGGTTGAGAGCCTCTATGTGGAAGCTAACATTCCATCTTTATCCGATCGTCGTGATGCACATTGCATACGCTATTTTGTTTGCTCATGACCTCCGCAATCCTTCCATGTATAGGATTGTTACAGATGTTAGTAGGCGCTCTTTATTTGTTCGTCGCCCCTGCTTACTTCGTCCCTTTTCTCTTCGTCTACATTCACTCGTGTCTTCCCTTCAGCTCCCACCTCTATATGTTCATGTGACATCTCCCTTTCCCCTACCCCCTTGGGAAGTTCCTGCTGTCCGTGTCTGTTCTATTCCTCTACCTTGCGCGAAAGCCCAACTACCTACGGCGGCTTCTCGCTCTTTCTTTCTAGACCACTTCCGTTCTCATTCCCATGCCATCGCAGTATACACCGATGGTTCAAAGTCATCAGACGGCGTCGGATTCGCAGCAGTGTTTCCGGACAGCATTGTACGAGGGCATCTATTACCCTCTGCTAGCATATTTACGGCTGAATTGTATGCCATTCTTGTGGCACTTATCCGTATTGCATCTATGCCTGTGTCACCATTTGTGGTCGTTTCAGACTCCTTAGTGCTTTACAGGCTATCCGTAAAATTGATACACCTCACCCCTAGTTCTTCGTATCCACCTTTGGTTACGCCGTATCTTTAGCAAGCATAAAGATATTGTTTTGTTGGGTCCCTGGTCATGTTGACGTACAGGGCAATGAACAGGCAGACACTGCTGCGCGGTCAGCAGTACATGACCTTCCAGTTTCATATAGAGGTGTTCCTTTCACGGACTATTTTGCGGTCATTGCTACCCACCTTCGCACCCGTTGGCAACAACGCTGGTCTGACCTGCTGAATAACAAACTTCATTCTATTAAACCGATTATAGGTTTCTGGCCTTCTTCTTGTCACCAATGTCGAGGTTGGGAGACTACACTCTCCGTCTTCGCACGGCCACCTCGTCTTACTCACGGGTATCTCATGGAGAGGCTCCTGCCCTCTCTGTGAGCATTGTCAGGTTCCAGTGTCTGTTCGACATATTCTACTGGACTGCCCACTCTATCAACGAGCACGCAGAATTTACCTCCAACGACGTCTTCGCTCTGCGGCCCTTTCTTTACCTTCCCTTCTTGCAGATGGACCCTCCTTTAATCCTGACTCTCTTGTTGACTTTTTGACAGAAACTGACTTACTACACAAACTCTGAAGATTACACCTCTAGCACCTCCCTCAGTCCCTTCTACCTCGATCTCTTGCTACCTTCTATCCCTGCACTATCCACTGTCATGCTGCACTCCATACCCTACTAATCATCCATCTCCCTCTTACAACCCACTCTCCCTGCATCCTACAATAACCTGCAGCGCTGTATAACCCCTGTGGTTTAGCGCTTCTATTTGATTATAATAATAATAATAATAACAACAACTGGAATGACTGATTTTGGCAAAACCCTCCAAACTGTCATTGATAGCCACACTGAACAGATAACATCTATAAATGCAAAGGTTGAGGAAGCAGTAAAGGAGTGGAAGAACAACATGGATAACCAGTTTAATGACTACCTTGCACTACAAGAGGACAAAACCGAGCAAGAAAAGTTATCAGACGTAGTAATAGTGAACAGTCCATTCTTTCCCAGTGATATGACCCAAGCAAACAGTAAAGACATTACTTTACAGATCATCAAAGATCAAATAAACGTAAATGTACCAGTGACAGATATAAAGAAGCACGATTACTAGGTTCCGTGGTAGAAAAAGTGTTTTGATTAGATTCACCACACATGACAGGAAAAAAGATCTAATTAGATCATCTATTATAGCCAGAAAACAAGTATTCATTAATGAGTGTCTGACCAAAAAACGTCAGAACCTCTGGTATAGAATCAGAAAACTTAAGCGAGAGAATAATGATAAAATCCACCAATGTTTCACCCGGGATGGAAAAATTCTAGTGAAGAAAACAAGTGTAGGTCAGTTGTATACTATCACAAATGAGAATGACCTATCAAGATTCCTTAGGGATGCAAATATTACAGAGACTGTATAAACACAATGTCCAAAACCAAACCCCTACGTATAGTGTAGTGTATGTTTTGTCCATCTACCTCATTTAAGTATTTGTCTATCCTTTGATGAATACTTTTGACAAATAGTTTTTACTTTTATTTTTAAATACATACAATTTTTACTTGTGCCCATTTTTCAACCCACATTCCTATATATTTTTATCAGCTTACTTGCTTAGAATTTATAATTACTATTAATCACCTTATTTGCTAAAAATTGTACTTATCTTTTATCCTATTCTCCAACTGCCTAAAATTTTATTTCAAGCTATTTTTTTAATATTAATAAATTTTACTTTTGTACACTATTATACACTTTAGCACTTATTTCTCCTTTAATAGTTAACTTTAATTCTCATTATATTGCCTTTAATAAATTCTATAATCACAACTAGTGCAATACTGAATCATACCGGCTACCGGCAGCGGCAGCGGCAACGACAGTGGCACCCAAGCTCTGTTATTTTCTTCTCCAGCCAGAACCCACCAACGCTTCTATGATGGCCTAACTGCAGAACTGCTGCACTAACGCACCTAGACCCCAGAATGACTCAAGAAAACCAACAGTAAGACCACCTACTCGAAAAATTATCGATCCAAGTGGAGAGTGCCAGCAAACCCAAAACACAGCCCGCTGCCAGACGAGCACCCACAACAAGCTCTGAGCAACTTTAGCTTCTACATCCTATCTACAACATCCCCTGTACTACTATGAGACCTAATAACAGAAGAAGCAGCAATAAGAACAGCAAGAAATCACCAAGATCTCGACTATTTCATTTGCCTACCCAGCAGGACGCCGGTGCATCACCCACCCACCCCACCACCACCCCAGGCAACATGTCAACACACACAATGGCTGACTCTCCCTCTCCCTCACCCTACCAACCACCACCCATGACGACGGGACAGCAACAACACCAATCATGACTGAATCTCCTCAAACAACACTGCCTTCAAAGGATTTGACCCATCTGAATTGATCTCAGGTATGACAAATGATCCTGTCACTCTTAAGTCATACATCACCACTTAACTGAGGAAAACAGGAATCTTCGTACAACACTATCTAAGCATGAAACAAAGTTAGCCCACCTAGAAAGCAAGATCCTAAGCTTTGAGCAGAAGTTTACATCAGCTGGAATGGCTGATTTTGGAAAGACCCTCCAATCAGTCATAGCCAGCCATACAGACCAAATAACATCCCTAAACACGAAGGTTGAAGATGCTGTCAAGAACTGGAAAACCATGGATACCCAGCTGACCGACTATTTTTCTAACCAAGAAGATAAAAATGAGCAAGATAAGTTATCCAGCGCGGTAATAATTAGCAGTGCACTTCTTTCCAAGTGGCATAAACCATACCAACTGCAAAGATGCTGCTCTTCAGACCATAAAAGATCACTTAAATTTAGTAGTACCAGCATCAGAAATAACAGAATCACGTTTACTTGGCACACAAGGTAGAAAAAAGAGTGTTATGCTTAGATTTCACACGATAGACAGTAAAACAGATCTTATTAAAACATCAATTAATGCAAAAAAAGATCTCTTTGTAAATGAATGCCTCACAAAAAACGTCAGAACCTCCTATACAGAGTAAGAAAGCTAAACGTGAGAATAATGACAAAATCCACCAGTGCTTCACCCGAGAAGGGAAAATCCTAGTTAAGAAAACAAATGTAGGCCGTGCTTATTATATCACGAATGAAAATGAACTGTCCACATTCCTTCGAGATGCTAATCTTACAGAGACTGAATAATATCAATGACCTAATCCTTAGTCTGCGTTAGTGCAACAGTTGTATTAGTAACTGCAACGCACAATCTTACATTTCTCCCAAAACTGATTATATATTAATGTAATTAACTTCATTTTTGTTCTAATAATCTCTACCTCACTATATTAAATTTCCCACTAAATATAATTGTACATCCTATTTTACTATATATTTATCTTTTAATCTCTGTAACCATTTACTTTTATTTTTTTATTTTTAATACAAATCTATCATTACCTTTTCCCAACCCAATCTATTTACAATATTAGTAATTACTTTTTACTTGAAATTTAATTACAACTTTTTCACTATTGTTTTTCTTTTATATTTTTATTATCAAACAATTACCTCATTGTGTATGTGACTTAGTTTATTTTTTCTTATAAGCTATTACCAAATAAGTGCAATTATTTACTCATACTTTCAAATACCTTTTACCAAAAGCAAATTCCAGTCACTTTATTTACTTAATTGTACTCTTATATTCAAACAACTACCTCATTGTGTATATGACTTATTTATATTTCCTTTATAAGTAACTACCTGATAAGTGCAATCATTTACTTATATTTTATAAATACTGTTTACCATTAGCCAACTTTAGTCAACTTTCAGTCACTTTATTTGCTTAATTGTATTCATATATTCTAACAACTACCTCATTGTATATGTGACTTACTTAATATTTCCTTTATAAGCAACTACCTGATAAGTGCAATCATTTACTTATATCTTATAAATACCTTTTACCATTAGCCAACTTCAGTCACTTTATTAACTTCAATTTAATCAAAACTACTTTTAATATTAGTCAAATCTATTTTAACTTCTAGTTCAATAGCTCTTTGCATTCATTAACCTCTTATTGCCTTTCATATACTAAAGTTTCAACCAGTCCACATTGAATCAAAAATTTATTTTTCCATACCAATTTAATACTAGTCATTGAAGTTGTTCTAACCATTCATTAGACAGTTAAATTAGTATATCATTAACATTTTTCAAATATCCTATATCACTGTAAAAATTCCTGTAAACACTTGCACATAATTGTGTTAATCCATTAGCAAGTAAGACTTTAATCTAATACCATATCATTAAGTTATCATAATCTATTGTTCCCAAGTCTAGTTATAGAATCACATAATCCTATGATTACAGGCATTGATCCTGATATCAACCTATTATTAAATGACTTACATGACTCCAACAGCAATTGTAACTATTACACAGCTGATCAAGCAAAGACATTACTCAGAGCCAACAATAACTTAACTATCTTCAATTACAATGTTAGATCGTTGAGCAAACATTATGATGACCTCACAGCACTCTCCAATCCCTACAGTCCAATATGTCAATCATCACACTCACTGAGACCTGCTAAAGCCTGATACTACAGGTATTATGCCATCCCAGGTTACACAGCCATTCACAACTGTAGGACAGACCAGCGAGGGTGGAACAGCAATATATTATACAGATCAACTCGATTGTATCGAGAATTCTTGTACAAGGGATGAACATGGAGAATATATTATAGCTAAATTTAAATCAAAAGACCTGCAAAAACCCCTCACAGTGATAAACATCTACAGATTACCACAGTCAAACATCCGCCACTTTAGTGAAAAACTAGGAAACCTGATAATCGATTCACGCCTTAACAAAGATCATTTGCTGCTCACAGGAGACTTCAACATAAATCTCCTACATGACCAAGACCCGCATTTAGATTCACAAACACTAGACAACTGCTTATTTACCAACAATATCAAAACCTACAAGAATCTCTGATAATAGTACCTCGTTACTAGACCACATCTGGACTAACAAATATCTCCTCAAAATCAGGCATAATCACAGAAAACCCGACACTACCCTACCTTTTCTCATACTAACCTAGGCATTCTGCCCCAAGAAATTACAAAAGTTACCTTCAGACTACATAATGAGTCTGCTGTTAATAATTTTATATCAGCTATGACGAACATTGACTGGCTTAACAATTGGAAACACACTCAGATATTAATGAATGCATCAAGAACTTTCTTAAAAAACACATAACCTCTATAACAGACATTGCCGAAAAAACTAAACAGATCACAGCAAGAGACTTAACAATCCCTGGCTAACACCCAGCATCCTTAAATCCATAAATAAAGCACCAATATGAAAAACAATATAGAAGGGGTCTAATACCGAGAACAATCCAAACGCTACTCATCCAATCCATACTAGCCTGATAAGAAGGTCCAAAATTGTATTATGAGAACAGACTCCAGACCGTAAAAGGTGATATGAAAAGACCTGGAAAACCCTATCTACAATTCTAGGAAATAAAAAAGATATCCACGAACAATACCATCAAATTATCAAAAACAGACGAACCCCTACTTACCAATTGAGACAGCAAACAGACTTAATGTTTTCTTCTCCACCATAGGAAAGAATCTGGCAGTAGGATCCCAAGCTCGAACACTCGTCCAACAGACTACCTCACCAACACCTACCCAGATACACTATTCCTAGCTCCTACCAACTCAATTGAAGTCTCACACATAATCAACACCCTTAAAAACAAAGCAGGAGACATAAACAGCTTACCACCCTTTATGTACAAAAAGCTACACATGTACTGTCACCAATTATAGCAGCATTATTCAATAAATCCATTGAATCTTCAACCTTCCCATCAATTCTCAAAATAGCTAGGGTCACCCCGATCCACAAAGGAGGTAAAACGACGAACAATTACAGACCAATCTCAAATTTACCCTGCTTTCTAAAATCTTCGAAAAATTAATTCATAAACAGATCTATTCCTACCTCGTCTCACACAATGTACTAAACCCCTGTCAATTTGGATTCAGGACCAACAAGAGCACAAACGATGCTATAACACACATGTTAGAGTTAATATACACCGCACTTGAGAAGAAAGAGGTTCCGCTGGGAATCTTCATAGACCTACGCAAAGCATTTGATACAGTCGACCATGATTTATTGCTCACAAAACTAGCGCACTATGGTATTAGGGGGCACCCCTCAACTACCTAAAGTCGTACCTTAGCAACAGAAGTCAGTACGTGAACACAAATGGAGAGAACTCTTCCACACAACAAATTACAGTCGGTGTCCTCAAGGTGAGTGTCCTGGGGCCCTCCTATTCCTCATTTACATAAATGACCTACCGAATGCATCACAACTACTCAAACCCATTTTGTTTGCAGATGACACAACATATGTCTTCTCTCACCCAAATCCAGTCGTACTAGCCAACACAGTTAATGCCGAATTACAGAAAATATCAACATGGATGATGACAAATAAGCTTACTCTCAATACGGACAAGACCTACTACATTCAGTTTGGAAACAAAGCTACAAATGTTCCATAACATAACGCTAAATGGTTCACCCATCACAAGGCTCACAGAGGGAAAATTCCTAGGAATCCACCTTGACAGTAGTCTTAAATTCCAAACACACTACAACAAATTTCCAAGAAAATCTCAAGGACAGTAGGTATATTATCTAAGATACGCTATTATGTGCCTCAACCAGCTCTCATTGCACTATATCATTCTCTTATCTACCCTTATTCACCTATGGAATCTGTGCATGGGGCTCAACAACATTAAATCACCTTAGACCACTCATAACCCAGCAAAAGGCTGCAGTCAGGATGATAACAAATTCCCACTCTAGACAGCATACTCCACCTATATTCAGAACCTTAAAACTACTCACCATAAAAAATATTCATACTATTCATGTGCCTTCTACATACATAAAACTCTACATGCTAATATTAACCCTGCGCTCAGAATTCTCCTCAACAACTTTAATAGGTCCCACGAACATGACACAAGACACAGATCACTATTTGACTTTCCCAGTCCATACTAACCAATGTAAAAATTCTATGCACATAAAGGGCCCCAAAATCTGGAATTTTCCAGTAAATATCAAGTTAACCTTTGGAAAATCAATTCAAGACTCTTCTCAAAAAGTCACCTACTCACCCTATACTAAATACTCATACTGTAACAAACTTCCAAACCCAATATTATTTTACTTAAGAAGATCTCATTTTGATATGTTCTCCTCCTTAACACTTGTTAATCTCATATCATCATATTGTCATTTAATATCTTATAGTATCATCATTTTCTTAATTTGAAATAAAATATATACCTAGATGAAACTCTAAAAACTATTTCTAGTATTGTTATTATACTAGTATAGCATCAACATACTGTAATTTGAAATAAATTCTCAACTAGATTAAACTCAACCAATTTCTCTTGTATTGTCTTTAAATAGTATGTATAACCATTTAATAATTTAAATAATATAGAACTAGAATAACTCAATCAATTTCTTTAGCATTAAGTACTTAGTGAATAAGTCTCTAGAATAAACTGCCCTAATGCCATGGCATGCCAGTGGCTCTCCTTGCATTACAGTTTTATAATTGATTATATTTGTAACTACCAATAACATTGTACACTTGTAACATGCATTGAAATAAAAATTATTATTATTATTATTATTATTAATATTTGTTCCATTATAACTTACTACTAATCATAATAATTTTCCAACCAATTCTATTAGCTAGTTAAATAATAAATCAATTACACTGTAAAGATATATCCTAAACCTCTGTGACTTCTGTTCAAAAGTGTGTTAATCCAATAGCTAGTAAAATCAATTGATCAGATATCATATCTTTAAGTTTAGCATTATTCATTGTTCTTAAGTCTTTTTTAGAATCACACTCATATATAAACTTTTGTTTAATCAATTAACTAACTCAGGTGCTATAGTTTTAGATTCTTTTTAGCTGTAAATTGACTACCTTAGCTCATTTATTCATTTTTTAAACATATCCAACGTATAACTCACGTGCAAAAATCCTTTTTGCATTGTCCTATTCTTAAGTCTACTTGCGTTGTTAACCCCGTGGTTTGGCTTCTATTTGATTATAATAATAATAATAATAATAATAATACCCGTTTTCTATTTTTAGTTTAATTATAGAATCCACTCAATCTTATGATTCCAAACATTGATCCTGATAAACCTTCTATTAAATGACTTACATGAACCTAACAACAACTGTCATTACTAGACTCCAGGTAGACTACACAGCAGCAGGTAAAACACTACTCAAACCAA